>JARKIB010000194.1:0-242683 GCA_029378385.1 Mycena metata
CTCTCCACCATGTCCGAATAGCAACCATCCAGGTCCACCTCACCTCCTGCGTGCTACCTGCCACTAGCCTTTACGACGCCCCGTGAATGCCCGGTTCCCGGATCCTCAACTTCAACTTCAAATCTGACTCGAGCGTCTGAATGAATTTCGCACTCAAAGGGTAACAAGTTTCGCCAACCTCAATGACACCGATGCGTTGACCAAGACCTGGAAGGTCCGTGTCCTCTCGTCCGATGTGTAGTGGACGGCGTTTCGCCCATCTTTTTCCGCTTTTTTCTTGCGCGTAGCGTTGTCGTTTCGATCACTAACATGCGCGCAGGTCTGCACCAAGGTCGCGAGCTACCTCGAGCAGGTACAGCGTCTGGAGAAATTATCCTGGCGGTGCGTCCCCTTTCCTTGACAAAGAAATAATATCCTAACGTCGGGCGGTGACAGACTATGGCACCTCCAAAAGCTCCAAAACCTGATGGTCGACACGGACAACGCAAAGTAGAAGCGCGAGTTCAGGAAGCTAAGCGAGTGCACGGGCGACAAGCTCGACAAGGAGAAGGGGAGGTGAGTGTCGTTCCTTGCTTTTTTCTGGCGCTGTTCTGCTGGTAACACGGAGTCATCTTGCCACCTGGCGCCGTTGCCTGCGGAGCGCACTGCTTCCTGGTTTCGTTGCAACTCATCGTGCCCCTCCTCCTTCCTACCTTTCTTACTTGCTGCCGCCCTTGCGTACTCCCTTCCTCCTCGCAGTCCCTTTCCTTTTGTTCCGCTCTCCCTCTCCCTTGTCCCGCTCCCTTTTTTTCCCACATATCCTTTCAAGCCCACTCGCACTCGTCCTAAAACCCTTGACTAACAAAAAATGCACCCCAGGTCCATTGAAACCCTCCCCGCCCTCCACGGACCTCCTGCGCCAGCGCGCGGCGGAGATGGAGCGCACGCGCGAGGCGAGCATGTGATTCAGCGGATGCTGTTTGTGTTTAGCGTGGAGGCGCCGCAGACGAACACTACCACTACTACGTCGTTCTTCCAACGGCAACAACCACACGAATACGAACACGAGCAATACCACGGCGGCGGCGAATGGGAGCGCGAATGGGCCGAATGGTGCGACGACCACTTCCACTTCTATGACCAACGCTAGCAACGCTGCCAACGCCTCTACCGCTTCCCACGCCACTACTTTCACTACTACTGGCACCGCGACCACGGCGAACGGGAAGCGCAAACGCACCCACCTCCGAGCGCGAGGGCCAAACCCTGCCTGCGCCTCTCCACCCCACCCTCTTCGGCGCCGCTGCCCTCTTGTACCCCGCCCCGCGCTCTTGTATGATACCCCGCGCCGAGTCTCGCCCGCCCCGCGGATGAACTACGGTACGGGGAGGCGGATTCGAGCTCGGGGTACTCGCGTCCGAACGGGGGTGCGAACGGGGGTGCGAACGCCAACGCCAACGGGGGTAATCAAGGACAGAGCGGGGGTGATGGTGGTAACGCCGGCGGGAATGGCGGGCAATGAGGTGGAAGTGGAAGTGGAAGTGGGGAGCCCGACGATCGAGTTGCCGCTGGACGAGACGAGCTGTTGGCGGATTTGCATTTGCACGCGTATGTGTGTGAGGACTCGAATGAGGGGTCTGCGGAGGGTGACGAGCGCGCGGCGGCGTCTTCGGCGGGCGGTGATGAGGTGGATATGAGTCGGCAAGGCTTCACCTCCAGCAATAACTTCGCGTCGAATGATTCGGCCAACAGCAATAACAATAATGCGGGCTTCAACTCCAACAACGCCATGAACGACGTGTACGGGGAAGAAGGCCAGGGGATGGGGATGGGGATGGAGGGCGTGAGCGAGTGGGCGTGGGACGAGATTTTGATGCGGGGGGCGCAGATGGGGGGCGTGAGTGTGGGTGCGGGTGCGGGAGGGGGAGCGGGTGCGGGGACGGGGACGGGATTTTATAGGTGGGTGGATTTCTTTTTTTTCTCACTTGGCACTTTCTTTCGGCCCTCACTCGCGTTCTTTGATTATTTATTTCGCACCTTTGCTTCGTTTATACCTACTTTTGTTTTTCACTTTATGCTCGTCCGGCCTTCCGTTTCGCATGCGCTTCCTTTCGCGACAACCTTTTTCGCGTTTTCATTACTTCTTTCCTCGCTGCGGTCGTGGCCTACTTTTGATATTCACTTCTGCCGCCCAGCACCTACTTCCTTCGCGTCGATACTGCATTTCCTTCGCGCTCTCGATTCCTTTTCCATCTGTATCCATTTACTTCCTTCCTTCATCCCTCACGCGCTTCTTCTTTCTTTTGCTTTCTTACCATTTATCGTCCCTTTCCTATCCATTTCATTCTACTCTCCATCGGTCGTTCGTCCACTTATCTTCCCTTGAGTCCTACACGACGCGTTTTTTGCTACGATACTATTACTCCGCGTTCTGCGTCCTTTACCCCCCTTTCCTTCGTCTCCTTTATCTACCTCGCACTCCCTTTCTCATTCTTTTACTGCCCTTTGCCCCCTCTATCCTCTCCTCTATCATCTTCGCGTCCAACATCAACTAACCTCTCGCTTTTCTCCAGAAACCCAAACAACACTTCCGCCTCCTACCTCGACCCGCGCACCGCGCTCTCTCACTCGTACAACGCCAACAGCGCGAACGGCGCGAACGAGGTGTCGACGCCGACGCCGTCCTTGGCGCCGCAGCTCTCGCCGAACGCGTACTTTTTGCGCGAGGTGGACGAGGACGAGGATGAGGAGGGGGAGGATATGGACGGCGTGGAGGCGGGCTCTACCGCCAACGACAACTCCTCGGCCTCGGCCTCGGCGTACAGCACGAGCCCGCACCGTCCCGGCAGCAAGGACCTCGCCGCCAACCCCACCGCGCGCTCCTCTTTCATCTCTGCCTCCGCCTCCGCGTCGCTGCGAATTCGTGGAGCAAGACGATTTTGAAGACAACGACGGCAGGGACGATAGCGCGGATTCGGATTTTTACGAGAATCAGCCCTCCGGGCTGCTACTACTTCGGTCGCCGTGCTGGACGAGAGAAACGTGGTTAGGCCGACCCGGCAGTAATCAGGCCCAAAATAGAATAGTTCTTGATGCCCACATACGACCTCACCATGTCCGAGAGACCAGTCTGGGCCAGGTTGGCCCAGAAGAGCCATTGGCTGTGTGCTCAGCTCTTAACATTTGCTGTCATTCCCCAATGCTCAACTTTCTCAGTGTTTGTGTTGCTATTCAGGCAGCATTAAAATTTCGGACGTGGGGAGGAGGGGGGGCTGGCCAAGGGCCGAAAAAAACTTCTCACTACAAGTACAAGTTATGAGAACAAAGAAAAGGGCTAGGAGATGTATATTAGAGCCTCTGGTGTGATATACACACAGATTTGGATCAGGCCCCGTGAAGTTTCAAGCCAAGGGTTGTCCGCCCAAACCCCCAATTTTGGCCTCAAATATCCAATTTTTTGGTGAGTTTTGGGCCTCGAATATTCAAATCGGACAAGGGTGGTCCAAAAATAACAAGAGGCTGGGTTGAACGCGCAAGGTCCAAGAATCGGTCGTCAATAATTCTACTTTTGTTGTCCGCCGAAGTAACTTTGGAACTTGCCGTGGTCGGTGAAATTGGCCATCCGGGCTTCAGACTTGACCTCAAATAAGCCTCAAATATTCAATTTGCGGACAAGGGCTTGAAATTTTTCAGCTCAAATATCCAAATTTCGGGCAAGGAAAATCGGAAATTTCGGCCTTAAATATCCAATTTTCCAGACAACCCTTGGCAGGAGCTTCATGCCTTTTGGATCCCACTCACCTTAGGAGGTGTTGAAATGATAATTATAGCTAAGTTCAACCAAAGGCAGTCTGTACAATGTCCCAGGGTGTGGCCAAATAATTCTGCAAGTTCATTGGAACCTTTTGTAGGACTTAATATAGTGCTATGGAGGATTCTCTGCTCCTCATGTATTAAAATTGGGGGTAATAGTTCTCCGAACCGCGGTTAGTGGGCGGCGGGAAGTCCGGGTACCGTTGAAACCTGGGTTTGGGGTGAGTTTCAAGAGCACTTCGTCCTCTTAGGTAAAAAAAAACCCATGCTTGAATCAATATTTTGGCACTTTTGAAACCAATTTACAGTGAGATATGGGTGAAAAGAATTAAGTGCTCCCTACCGAGTTCGAACTCGAGCACACCAATTACTACTTACCTGATCCAAACTCCGCTCAATATCATATCCCGAGGACTGCAGGAAACTCGTGACATGATATCCATCGTGTGAAAGTGCCTGCTGTCTTCCACGAGGCTGTCCTCAAGGTTGCCGTCTTATCTTCCACCTCCACGTCGACAGGGATACCTCCTTATCATCATCTCTGTGGGTGTCTCTTCTGCTGTGTACTCTTTGGTTTTGGCTCACAGTCCTCCACCTACAAAAGATCAGCAGTACAACAATCCATTTTGACCATGTCCGGTAAAGGCAATGAATTGAAGATTGTCAATATGTATGGTGCGTAAAGAACTTGAGCATTAAGTTGGGACATTAGTATCATACCTTTCATTTCCAGGAGGCACGGGAGGCGGAGGTGGACGGGGCGGCACAAGTGGGGGTGCCGGGGGTCTAGGGCAGGGTCCGATGTTGAATGTCAGTGGGGTTCAGAACTTGAACAATAACATGTATGTTTGTCCCTCTTTTTCCTCGTTCTTTCTCAAACAACAGCAGTGTGAACCAGGGCCCTGGGTTAATCAATTTTTGTGCTTAAGATTTCTTTAAAGCTGACTTGTGTTTAGACTGGAAGAAATTCTGTACAAGTGGTTGGGGTCTCCTCCTACCACACAGGACAGACAGTATGAACTGCGGAATCTTCATCATGAAGCCACTGGGCGCTGGCTCCTTGATAATACTAGATTCACCAGATGGAAGACCACACCTGGTGCTTTGTGGATCAAAGGGATCTGTGAGATTTTTATTGTGTTGCAATCCCATATCTAATTGGTCACAGCTGGCACCGGAAAGAGTGTACTCAGGTGTTTCATATCACTACTATATATGGTCTGCCACTGACAGTACTCACCTGGTCAGCTCAACAGTGATTCAACAAATTGTTGAGGCCTATTCTGCTCAGTCCGCAGTTGCATTTTTCCATTTTGATTTCAGGAACGAGAGGCAACACATGAAACTCATGTTACGTTCTATCATCTGGCAGCTCTCTGGACAGTCACTTTCCCCCTATAGTGTTCTCAATCAGCTGTATACAACACTGGGGAATGGAATTATCCAGCCACAGCTCATCCATCTACAAGAAGTCTTGGAGAACCTACTTTCAGGGTTGGGCCAGACATGGATTGTCATTGATGGGCTTGATGAATGCAACAAACCCGACCGGGAGCACCTCATCAAGTTCATCCACAGCCTATGCCAGCCTGGCAGGGATAAACTGCACCTCCTGTTCACCAGCCAACCTCTAGAGGAATTCAAACATGCATTCAAGCATGTGACCTCCATCGAGCTTGGTTCTGCAGTTTCAACTCATGACATCAAATCCTTCCTTAGGAGTGAAATTCCCAAGATGGGAAATTGGGCCAGCGATGAGAATTATGCAAATTGTGTCACAAAGGAGATTGTGCAAAAGAGCAACGGAATGTTGGTCCTCTCAATGTGATGTAATTTAACCTGAAGCTCATTTGTATTGTCAGGTTTCGCATGGCTGCATGTCTCCTTATTGAATTGCGTGGTTGCTATTTCCGAGAGGATGTGGAGGAGAGCCTAGCAGGCCTCCCAGCTGACCTGTTTGGGATTTATACCCATTTCTTAACTCGGGCAAAAGATACTCTTAGAAAAACAGCTTTCATTCAAGCAATCTTCCGTTGGCTTGTGTACTCTGCCAGAAAACTGACAGCAGATGAGCTTGCAGATGCTATTGCATTCCCCTTATCAGACCCCAAGTTCGATTTTTTGGACACAGCCAAATCCATTTATGACCCAACTAGACGTGGAGGCAACACTGAAATCTTCAAACTGTTGGAGGGCCTGATTGTGATTGACAACAGGTCCTGGGCCGGGGATAAATTAATCACCCTTGCACATTCATCTGTGAAAGATTATATTCTTTCCACACAATTCCAGCAGGAATTTGGCACAATCATTGACCTCTCGAACGCGGTCTCCCAGAAATTTATTACCCAAAATTGTCTCCGGTATCTCCTCATTTTTGCAGGGCCCAAATATGAAATGACCAAGGAAACGCTGAGAGACTACCCGATTGCATTGTATGCAGCAGGATATTGGTTTGCTCATCTACAGCTTTGTACTGAACAGGACCAGGAGGCGCTACTTCCTGTGACAATGCATCTCCTGAAAGATGGGAGCAGCCAACATGCTGCTTTGTGTCAACTGCGTTGGGATGAACTATCACCAGCAGTGTGTATAAGTGCTGAAATGGGTTACACGAGGGGGGTGCACTCTCTGCTCATCCAACACAACACGTCTGTTAACTCAGCCAAAAAAGATGGCCTGACTGCACTGCATCTGGCGTCGAGAAATGGTCATCTCGATATCATCAGGCTACTCATTGAACACAATGCATCTGTTAATGTTCTTGAGGAAGATGGCTCAACTGCACTGCATCTGGCATCAATGAGTGGTCACTTTGACATTGCAAGGCTACTCATTGAGCACAATGCATCTGTTGACTTGCTCAATGAAGATGGTTCTACTGCATTGCATCTGGCATTGGAGAATGGTCACCTCAACATTGCAAGGCTGCTCATTGAACACAATGCATCTGTTGACTTAGTCAGCAAGGATGGCTCAACTGCATTGCATCTAGCATTAAGGAATGGCCACCTCAACATTGCAACACTGCTCATTGAACACAATGCATCTGTTGACCTACTGACAGAGTACGGCTCAACTGCACTGCATCTCGCCTCGAGTAATGGTTACCTCGACATTGCGAGGCTTCTTATTGAGCACAATGCATCTGTGGACCTCCTGACAGAGTATGGCTCGGCTGCTGCACTACATCTGGCATCGAGGTTCGGTCACATTGACATTGCAAGGCTGCTCATTGAACACAATGCATCTGTTGATTTGGTCAAGAAAGATGGCTCAACTGCACTGCATCTGGCATCAATGAGTGGTCACCTTGACATTGCAAGGCTGCTCATTGAACACAATGCAGCTGTCGACTTGGTCAATGAAGATGGCTCAACTGTGCTGCATCTGGCATCGGAGAATGGTCACCTCAATATTGCAAGGTGGCTTATTGAACACAATGCATCTGTTAACTCAGTTAAGAAAGATGGTTGGACTGCTCTGCATCTTGCATCTATGTTTGGTCACCTTGACATTGCAAGGCTGCTCATTGAACACAACACATCTGTAGACTTAGTGGATGAAGATGGCTTGACCGCTCTGCATCTTGCATCGAGATTCGGTCAGCTCGACATTGCAAGGCTGCTCATTGAACACAATGCATCTGTTGATCTACTGACAGAGTATGGTTGGACTACACTGCATTTCGCATCGAGTAATGGTTACTTCGACATTGTGGGGCTGCTTATTGAGCGCAATGCATCTGTGGACCTGCTAACAGAGTATGGCTCGGCTGCACTGCATCTGGCATCGAGGTTCGGTCACATTGACATTGCAAGGCTGCTTATTGAACACAATGTATCTGTTGACTTGGTCGAGAAAGATGGCTGGACTGCACTGCATCTGGCATCGATGAGTGGTTACCTTGACATTGCAAGGCTGCTCATTGAACACAATGCATCTGTTGACAGGGTCAATGAAGATGGCTCGACTGCGCTGCATCTTGCATCAGAGAATGGTCACCTTAACATCACAAGGCTGCTCATCAAACACAATGCATCTGTAGACTTAGTTAAGAGATCTGGCAGAACTGCTCTGCATCTTGCATTGGAGACCGGTCACCTCGACATTGCAAGACTGCTCATTGAACACAATGCATATGTTAACTTAGTCAATGAAGATGGCTCAACTGTACTGCACCTGGCATTGGAGAATGGCCACCTTGACACTGCAAGGCTGCTCATTGAACACAATGCATCTGTAGATTTAGTTGACAAAGATGGCTCAACTGCTCTGCATCTCGCATCGAGGGATGGTTATCTCGACATTGCAAGCTACTCATTGAACACAATGCATCTGTTCACTCAGTGAGGAAAGATGGTGTAACTGCTCTGTACCTAGCATTCAGGAACGGCCACCTCAACATTGCAAGGCTGCTGAAACAGTCCAAACCACCTATAGTTGTTTGATCGCTGATGGGTTAAGCACATGATTTAGCTTTGATAGATAAGATGTCAGATACTTCAAAGGATGAGATTCAGTCTGAGATAGATTAAATATTGGACACATGGAGGCACAGCATACAAAATTCTGGGATACCTGCTGGTACATGAGTGTCCTTAGTGTCCCCTATGTCTGTGATCACAATGAATTATAATCAATAGTTAATGCTACATTCAAACCTGTTCCTATTTTCCTTAGTTGAAGCATACCCAGATAAGTAAGTTTGTGGCTATTCAAAATAGAACTCATTTGCACCGGCTGCGGAGTAACTGAATTGTGTAAAAAATACAGCATTTACCTCCGGACTCATCAAGTGTTGGAAGCGGTACCGTGGTGCTGACTACTTGAATCCTATGCCCACATTCACCCATTCTCAGAAAAACAATGCGGATCTACACCTGTCTGAGCATCGGTGCAGGTCGTTAAATTATGATGGACAGTGGCATCCCCCGATTTGGACCAACACTTGATTGCAAGCTTCCCACAGCACTGAACACATGCTACCAACCACCCTGGATGTCCCCCTCACGCGCCCAGGTCACCTTAACGATTGAGGTTTTTTTGAGCCCTTAGGGTGCCCTTTTCCCGGGACTTTGGGTACATCATACATGGGTATCTAATTAATTCTACATGTGTGAAGTGATTTCTAGGGTTTACTGGGCATGTTTACAGTGAGGTTCAGGACAATCTAAATCCAATTGGGTTAAGAATCGAGCTTGAAGACCTTGAAGAGAGTTGGCACCATCGGGAAGCTTGAGCTTGGGAGGCTGCACAGCGAAGAAAAAATTGAGCATTCTGGTTATGAGGTGAGTGGGAAAGAAGGCCTGAAAGGAAGGCAGTAGAGGAACTATTGGCGCTGGGCAGTGAGGAATCAACTTGGAAGAAAGTTGAATTGCCGCCCAGGGAAGGAAAAAATTGAGGGTTCTGGTGTCGGGCAACTAAGGAATGAGGTCTTGATATGAGTAGTCAACTCACCAGTGGTGCCACACAGCGGAAGAAAAATCTTGAAGGGGACTTGATGCTGAAGGCGCCGCACAGCAGAAGAAAATTTTGGAGATCAAGTGTAGAGTGTGGTATGTAACAGGCTTGAGGAGTAGGTGGTGAGGCAAGAGGGAGAGGTTGAGGAGATGGCAGGGGTACGGGAACAAGAAGTTGTGTGTTTTGTAACGGTTGGTGTGTAATTTTTTTGCCCAGAGGAATCAAACGTCAACCAAACCAAGGAAAATTACGAACCTGGCCACTTTCCCATGCGTGGAATGACTGCAGTTAAATTCTGTTCTCTCAAAACTGTAAGGGCAACCTCGAGGCCCAAGAACACTCAAGAGGTGTCGGTGGAGGGTGTGGAAGAGGGCGATGATTCTTCAATCTATGGCTTCTGTATTCCCACGATCGGTGTGTGCATTGTGCGGGAGGCGACAGCTGTTGAACAGCACTGTCAATAGAAGGCCTTCTGTGACCCGCCATGTCTTCTGGTGAAGCGCTCCCAGAGTGGCACGCATGACAGTCACTGCGGATTGTTGCAAGTGGACAACATCCGTCACATGAGATTTAGGTTCCCATTCATTCTACAATGGCAGTGCCATGTCCTAATAAGGATATCTTCTATTCCAATATTGAGTTCCTGTCGATGTAGAACTCTGCGTTGTCCGAGGAGTTGTTGTCCTCATACATTGCATTCCCTCTGAAGTCCTGTGGCGGCTCTGGCCCGTCATCGTCACTGTCGTTGCTGCCATATTCCTCACAGTACTTCCTTTGGTACTCTAAGCATTATTCACATCGCGCATTGTTCTCTACGATGAGCTGTGCCTCGGCTTCTTCCTCCGTCTCGTCATCTTCGCTATCTTCTTCTAATAGCCTTTGGAAGAGATTGTCTATCTCCTTCCGGTTCTGCCCGAGGGACTTTTTCCAGTAGCATGATATAGTTTAGGCGCCTGGGCGCTTCCACTATCTTAGGTGCCTGTGTGCGCCTTTACACTTCGGCCTATGCCTCTTCTCTTATCTCATTATCACCCTTATCATTCTGGATGTCTACAAGATCTTCGACTTCAGGATCTATATCTTGTGTGATCCCTTGGTCGGCGGCTTGGTTCTCTTCATCTTCTTCCCTGAGAACCTTCTGCTCAAGTTCGGTCAGCCTCTGTCTTAGCAGTTTCCCGGCTTCTATGTCTCCGGTTTGGCTGGCAAGGGTGATCTGCTCGAGAGCATCTAACCATTCCTGTAGTTGGGCTCGACTTTGACTCTCAGGAGTTGACTCGAGTTTTGTCATCTCCTCTTCTGAGATTTCGGAGTTGTCGCCTTTGGCTGACTTTTGGCTGAAGGTTCGTTCGTCTTGATCTGCAGGAATGCTGAAGATCTCATTATCGTAGTCCAGGTCCTCGAACTTGACTAGTTCCATACTCAAACCGTATCCCTTTTCGGGTATCGGCTCGGGCTCAGGTGGCCTGCCCCGTTCTAACTCTGTCTTAGGGGCCTTGTGCGCCATCATCTTATGTGTATGCTCCTGTTTGGCAACACTCTCAGATGGTGTTGGAACGATTAGATTGGAATCGAATCGTGACATTGAGAGCTTGTCACAGTCATTCAGATAACATGTGCTGACGGGACTACTCTGCGGCCTTCTATCATTTACAAGGGCAAAAATCGGGATCTGGAATGGGGACAGAATAATCCCTGTAATGCTAGGCACATCTCGCTATCTCAATCTTACATGCCTAGTTAACACCGGACAGTATTTCCGTCTCGCCTAAAGGCTGGACCGACAACGAGCTTGGACCTAATTGGCTCGAGAAGGACTTTTGAGCCAGAGACCGCTGCCAGAAATACTTCCAAGGGTGGCGCCTTCTCATCCTCGATGGCCACAATTCCACTTACAGGTTCTGTCACATCGCAGAGGTCCATAAGATCATTATCCTCTGCCTAGTTGTGCATACCACTCATTGATGCCAGCCCAACAACGTCGGAGTGTTCGGACCCTTGGCTTCGTCGTGGAAGAAAGCACCAGCAAGATGACCCAAAAAAAATGCCGCTCTCCCACAGGGGGCAAACATAGCCGCACCTGTCATAGGCGCAACCAAGCCGCAACCGAACGGGACTCGCTGCCTACTTGCTGCGTCCTTGCATGTGATTATGTAATACAGTGATGTATTCGTGCATGGGTTCGATTCCTACCCATCCCATTCTTTTAACCTCAGACATGTTTTTAATTGCAGCATCATGGAATGTCAGAAATATATAGTGTGATGATTATTGGCCCAAAGATAATCAACTTCAGGAGTCAATTTTCATCTGGAAAGGGGACAATGTCTTGGGAATGTTCTCAGAGATGTGTACAAATATATAAAATGCAGGGCATTGCCCACAATTGTGCACGGTGGGGACAGGACAAAGAGACTTGATGGAGGTGACATGTTTTTGCATTATTTGAAAGGGGACCATGAGGGGTGCCTAGCAAGGACATGTTCTGCTGCGAAGTTTTGGCAGGCTATTCCCTGGGGCTGCACAGGACTTTTCACTACTGATGCCAGACAAGACAAGTGCTTTGCTTTTTGACAAGGTGGCAAAGTCTCGGGATCAGGTGTGATTCTAAAAACTGTGCTCGGTATGTCCTGCAAATGCTCGTTAGACCATAATACACCTGAAAATGCCAGCATCTACTTGTTGAGCCCTGAAATTTAGCCAAGTCAAAGACATATCTTCTCCTGTGTTCACTTATCATGAAGTGGAACTGAAGGCACATTTAGTTTGACTCATCATGGGTAATAACACTGGCATTTCAAAAATGGCCTTGCCCAGAATTGAACCCATGCACGGAGACCTCACCATATTACATAATAATCTGCAAGTATGTAGCGAGGACGCAGCAAGTCCCGTTCGGTTGCGGCTTGGTTGCGCTTATGACAGGTGCGGCTATATTTGCCCCCTGTGTCCTCCCACCCACTTCATGGTTGCGACCCGGCCGAGAAGGGCAATACAATTAACTGAAAAGGCGCAGGCCACCGCGGCCACAAAAGAGGCCGCAGTCTTCAGGAATGGTGGAAGAATCTGACGACGAGGATGACAGTAGTGGTTCGGACCTGGACGAAGGGTATATCAACTCCGATGGCGATTATTCAGAGTAGTATAATAATACAACAAGAAAGTTGGCAACAGCTGGGGTGAATACATGCCCCGCACATGGCGTGCCAGGTGGTGGTAAGCTGAAGAGATGCAGCTGTGGGCCATACAGCTACCATATGTGTACAGGTTTTGCTTCATGTGTCCGCACCCTGACCGTGCCATCTGCCCACAATGTGGCTGCACTTTGGTGGTGATAGGGCTAAAAAATCGCATAATTTCGCGCCGGCATTTGCCGGATTACCGTGAGTAACAACGAGATTTATGGGAATAGGATTCGGCTAAACAACCGAATCCCACTATTGATTTCGCCTAACGTTGGCTAACATCGTGTGAGGTTCCGTTAGTGGGATTCGCTGGCCGGTCGACACGGAGATGGGATTTGCCTCATCGTGGCCATCACTGAATCAGCAGTGCCGGCCGGACTTAGGATGCACAGAAAAGCACACATTAAAATCAAGAAAGAGCCCCACACAGTGGGCCTAATGGCGAGCGTCAGGGGGGGTCCACGGGGGTCTCCCCCGTGCCTCAATAATTTAAAAAACCTCTGATTAAGCCCCAAAAAATACCAAAGATGCTTAAATTAATTTTTTCGCACATGCCGTCACACGGGAGAAGGGGGGTCTGGGGGAACACCGTTCCCCCCAGCCTGACAGGGCCAACATACCTGCTTAAACTTACTTTTACACCAAAGTGCTGTTAACCGGCAGTCAAATGCCAATATTGATGCATTGATCACGCCTGATGGAACACAGATCAATAGTGGGATTCACCTATTTAGCCAAATCCTATTCCCATAACTCTTGTATATACTCGACTAGCAAGAACCCGTGCTACGCTACGGTCCCATACAGAAACTGCAAAAATTGAATTGCAGTCTTTGAACTCTTTGGACACTCGTCACCCACCTTTGGTTGGTTCCTCGTGTCCTCCTTGTTGTGCTTTCTGAGCAGCTGGAAAATTTCTGACAATATCCTGAACTTGAACCAAGCAAATGAGGGCCTAAACCCCTCAATATTCAAATGCTTACCTTGTTGAAAAAAAAATAAGGATTGTAGTATGAACCCATCATGATTGTAGCATGAACCCGTACTCAGCAGTCATATAGGCTACAGAAGCTCGCGAAAATTCAAGTCAATCATTCAAGTTGAGCTCTGGGATGTGGGCACTCATCATCAACCTTCGGTGGGTTCCTCGTGTCTTCTATGTCATGCTTTTCGGACCGTCTTGTCAATGACTCGCCAGCAGTTGAATCCTGTCTACTATACAAAACTTCCAGAAAACATTCTGAACTTGAACCGGAAAATGCTATGCCCAGTCGGAGAGAGGTAAGTTCACAACATATCATATTTCGGCCCTCATTCCCTGCATTCCTTCAGTGTATCAACTGCAGAATAGCGGTCAACATCGGCATCTGACGGCCCGGACTTAACCGAGCACCACCGCAGGTTGATTGACAGTTGGCCTCATAACCTCATTGGCTGCTGACCCCTTTACGTGACCGCCTTCTTTTGTATAAGTAGATTACCGTTTAAGGCAATTGTTGGTTGATTGCTGAGCCATGCACTTTCGTTCCAGTGAACTTTTGCGGTGACGGGTGACACCCCGTGAACTAATGGTCGGAATACTACAGTAGGTACATGGGCTTTAGGGCCATTGCTGGTGCATGGCAGTACAAGTCTTTTCTTTTTTTCTAACACACACACTTGAGGCTCGATCTGAGTGGCTTGGATTCAATGGGAGTTGCCCCGATAACTGCAAAGACCTGATATTATCTGTCATCTCTCATCACTGATCGTGCTCTCTCCTCCGGACTCCACCTCAGCCCTCTACAATCACTTTTAATGTTTCTTAATCCTAGAGGCTCCACACCACAACTACTGTGGTACCATAGCAATCGATACAGGTCGACAACCAATTTCGGCGTCATTCAACTTCTGATTCTGTCCAACTTAGTTACTTTGTGTATATCAGTACGCCGTGGCCCGCGAAGCGCGTCGGGCCTGGTTTGATTTGCAGTTTTTTTTAAATTGATTTCATCATTAGAAATTAGAAATTGAAGTCGTTCATTGCACTGTATTGTTCTTTGGCATGGGGAAGGGTCTGCTCACATCAAAGGTGATTTCGCATCAATTTATCGCATCAATTTCGCATTGCCGTGACGTGGCTCGCGTCCAGGTTAGTGTTGCCGCAGATCGAGTCGAGTCGAGCCGGTGTCACCAACTCGTCGCAACTCGATCAACCGAGTTGAGCCGAGGATCGAGTTGAGACGAGTTGGTGTTCCCATCAGTCTCACGGGCCCAGTTTGGAGTGAAGCGTCAAGAAAGGTGGAGAAAGAGGGCAGGGGAGGTGTAATTTGAAGGTATTGAATACAACACTCTTAGGTACTTCAATTTAGGGGGTTTGTCCGTTCTTTCATGATTTTTTCATGGGTTGGGAGATTCAAATTCTTCAGCACAATTTACGGTGAAAAATGTCGTTGGGTTTTCAGACATTTTTCAGCACAAAAGAGGGTGAAAAATTTGAACATTTTTCACCACAATTCTCAGTGAAATTCAAGGTGAAAAACTTGAAACAAAATTCATAAGAGTTTATGCTCAATTTTCACCATAAATTCCAGTAGTTTTTCAGACATTTTTCACTGGAAAAGTAGCTGAAAAATTCAAACATTTTTTTCACCACTATTTCAAGCGAAATTTAAGGTGAAAAATTTGAAACAAAATTCATAAGGTTTTATACCAACTTTTCAGCTCAAATTCACCCAGATTTGGAGCCATAAATGGTGGTGAAAAATTCAAAACCTTTTTTACTACAATTTTCAGTAGGAAAATCCATGAAGAATGGCTGAAAAATGTTCAAAAAAAGGTGGTGGAAAACTCGAAACCAGGTTTTACTTTTTTTAAACAGTTTTCATCTTCTTTTTCACTGTGAATGTTGGTGAAAAATGTGATGAAAAATACAGGTTTTTTTTTCACCACCTTTTGCAGGGCATATATAGGTGAAGAAGTCAAAACAGTTTTCAGACATTTTTCACCTGGAATTGAGGTGAAAAACTTGAAATCTGAATTTAAGTTTTCCAGCAGAAAATTTGAAACCTCTATTTCAAGTTTTCCACCACAAATTCAGTAGTTTTTCAGGTGAAAATACTGGTGAAAAACTTGAAACCTGGCTTAAAACTGGCATGTTGGATGTAAGAATTACATAAGGAAAGGAGGGTAGGAGGGGAAAGAGAACAGAATCACACGAAGTGTTTCGCTAGCTTGTGTGCTTTTAGAACTGTGGGGACCCTTGAGTGGCACAAGGGATGGTGCAAGCAGAATGGAGCCCCAGAGAAGACGGAAGTTGTTCAATTCGACTCGGGGTGCTCTGCGGAACAATAGATCGAAGAGAAGAGCTACAGCCGGTGTTAGACTAGGGGAATTGCTCCCCTTGTCATCATAGCCGAGCTCTGCAGACTGCCAGGTAAAACTCAATGTGTGGGAGGGGGGGCTGTTAAATGAATGGAAACCATAATTGGGGGTGGCTGACATTCGGGTCAAAGGTGCTTATTAAGTGCTTAGAGTGTGGGCCATCCAAGCCCACTACCGGAATTTAGTAAAATTTGATTGGGTCCGATCTTTGTATAATTTGCCCCCGCTTGCACAGAAGAGTCGTCAGAGGACATGCTGGGGAGTTGACTGCACCATCGCTGAGACCTCCAGTCCTCCCACAGGCCAGGGAAATTAAATTCCCCCCGTGCAAGCTGAATTTGCAGAATTTGCTTAGTTCAGAACCTTGCATCAGTCAACCACGGTTGGAATGCAAAGTTCCTGCCGATGCGGGGGAGCTGTAGGAACACTTCCTAGAGGCTTGACTGCACCATCACTGGGACGTCCAGTGTCCTCACGGGCCAGGGAACTTACAGTAAGTTCCCTGGCCCGCTGTAAGTTCCCTGGCCCGTGAGGACACTGGACGTCCCAGTGATGGTGCAGTCAAGCCTCTAGGAAGTGTTCCTACAGCTCCCCCGCATCGGCAGGAACTTTGCATTCCAACCGTGGTTGACTGATGCAAGGTTCTGAACTAAGCAAATTCTGCAAATTCAGCTTGCACGGGGGGAATTTAATTTCCCTGGCCTGTGGGAGGACTGGAGGTCTCAGCGATGGTGCAGTCAACTCCCCAGCATGTCCTCTGACGACTCTTCTGTGCAAGCGGGGGCAAATTATACAAAGATCGGACCCAATCAAATTTTACTAAATTCCGGTAGTGGGCTTGGATGGCCCACACTCTAAGCACTTAATAAGCACCTTTGACCCGAATGTCAGCCACCCCCAATTATGGTTTCCATTCATTTAACAGCCCCCCCTCCCACACATTGAGTTTTACCTGGCAGTCTGCAGAGCTCGGCTATGATGACAAGGGGAGCAATTCCCCTAGTCTAACACCGGCTGTAGCTCTTCTCTTCGATCTATTGTTCCGCAGAGCACCCCGAGTCGAATTGAACAACTTCCGTCTTCTCTGGGGCTCCATTCTGCTTGCACCATCCCTTGTGCCACTCAAGGGTCCCCACAGTTCTAAAAGCACACAAGCTAGCGAAACACTTCGTGTGATTCTGTTCTCTTTCCCCTCCTACCCTCCTTTCCTTATGTAATTCTTACATCCAACATGCCAGTTTTAAGCCAGGTTTCAAGTTTTTCACCAGTATTTTCACCTGAAAAACTACTGAATTTGTGGTGGAAAACTTGAAATAGAGGTTTCAAATTTTCTGCTGGAAAACTTAAATTCAGATTTCAAGTTTTTCACCTCAATTCCAGGTGAAAAATGTCTGAAAACTGTTTTGACTTCTTCACCTATATATGCCCTGCAAAAGGTGGTGAAAAAAAAACCTGTATTTTTCATCACATTTTTCACCAACATTCACAGTGAAAAAGAAGATGAAAACTGTTTAAAAAAAGTAAAACCTGGTTTCGAGTTTTCCACCACCTTTTTTTGAACATTTTTCAGCCATTCTTCATGGATTTTCCTACTGAAAATTGTAGTAAAAAAGGTTTTGAATTTTTCACCACCATTTATGGCTCCAAATCTGGGTGAATTTGAGCTGAAAAGTTGGTATAAAACCTTATGAATTTTGTTTCAAATTTTTCACCTTAAATTTCACTTGAAATAGTGGTGAAAAATGTTTGAATTTTTCAGCTACTTTTCCAGTGAAAAATGTCTGAAAAACTACTGGAATTTATGGTGAAAATTTAGCATGAACTCTCATGAATTTTGTTTCAAGTTTTTCACCTTGAATTTCACTGAGAATTGTGGTGAAAAATGTTTAAATTTTTCACCCTCTTTTTTGTTGAAAAATGTCTGAAAACCCAACGACATTTTTCACCGTAAATTGTGCTGAAAAATTTGAATCTCCCAACCAGTGTTTGGAGAGTGAAACTACGCAGTTCTCCCGAACCATCTAAATGAGGTGCCAAAATGCTCTGGAAAATTTAGGGAGACAGTTTCATCTTTCAAGACCCACATAATTTTTTTGGGGGCGGCATATGAGCTTCTGGGACCTGCCTATGCTGAAAAATCATTCTGCTGGCTACTTTTGATGAAGCCTGCCAAAAGATTCTGGCGGATGGGAAGATGTTGGTATCAAATTAATCAACTCGACTGACACCAGTGTGTAACTCGACTAGGCTCAACCAGTCGAGTTCATCAACTCGGCAGGCGAGTCGAGTTCAAAATCAGATCCAACTCACACCGACGGCAACACTACGCGTCCTGCTCCCAACCCAGTGCCACACCTTCTGCCTTTTCGTTAACGGGTCGGACGACTCTGCACTTTTTGCCTCCCCCCGTGATTCCACATAGTTGAGACTCTGCCAGGGATCCTATCGTCGGTTCAGTACCGGTCGGCTGGCGATTTTGGTGCCTGGTGCTTCACTTCCCAAAATGGCCTCAGATTCACTCTTAAGTGGGCGCAGTTCAGCTTTGTGTTGTACCCGCGGAACCTCTGTTACAAAGCCACCTAGTTGAGACCCCACCAGGCTCCTAGTGGTCCAGTGTCAGTTTGCAGGTAGCCACCCCTGCTCTCCGAGGGCGGACCAAGACCGGTGGATAATCTGAATAAACTTTGACACTGGAGCGGAATATCATCATAAATGCCCTTTGCATTTGTTTGCATCTCTTGCCGCTTGGTGTTCGTGATTGGCACTCAAGCTTTGTTCCCTTTAGTGTGATCAATATTTCTGCTACTCCTGCACGACGAACGGACCGCTATAAGTAGCACATGAATCGCTGTGTCCGGTACGAAAGAGACAAGGGTGGCACATCCCTCAAAATCAAATTCATGTCCAATCGGCAATGTCTCCCACTTGCTCGGCACACGGGGCAAGCTCCACGTCCTTTCCTCAAATAGGTATTCGTCCAGCTTTGCAGTCCAACACCATTTGAGCAATCCTGCTGGCTGCTTAGCCCCACTGACATCTGAGACTCAAGCAACCCGTAATCGCGTGGGTCCACGTATCCACAATCGCTGCACCACTGTTTCCCAGTTGTGTAGTACTTACATGGGAATAAAACCTCAGCTATCCGATCTATCGAGGTCGTGTTCGGCCCGTATGGGAAGTACTTTGGCTTCACCATGTGCATTGATCGTCTCACTGTATTCCTGGCTTGCTCAAGTGATTTCCCCCCGTTCACAACACTCCGCAGGGCAGCTGCAAGTTCCCCCATCATGGGTCCCAGGTACGCGAATTCTGCAGACCATTTGTTGGGATCTTCTGACCACAGGTTGCTAAGAATTGTAAATGTGGTGTCGTACCCACAACTGTGGTCCCGAAAGGCCCAGATCAATCCTACCGGTCTAGATTCCTCTTGCCTTGCATGCCGAGGAGGCTCACTGTCTGATGTTAGTACCATACCTTCATTGCCTTTCACACGCTTTGGCCGCCATTCACTGTGAACCTCTGCTTCTGGAACATGGGGGCCCATGGAAGAGTTCCATCTCATCGCTGGGTGGAAGTGAGGCGGATGTCAGCAACGACCCTGGGTCGGCCTGATGGCGGCTTCTGGTACAGATCCCGACTAGGACTTTAAACCCCTGTCCGTGTCCCCTCAACAGTCGTACAGCGTATACGACCTGTCGGCAATTCTAGACCCTAAGATGTGTGGATACCGTCCACCAGATGTCGGGGTATGCACGAGTCTAGACCTCGAGATGCGTGAAGAGCCGTTCACTGTATGTTGGGGTATGAGAAGTTACACCCCAGAGTACGAGGAAATCGTCCTAAGTAGTGCGGGGTGTGGATAGAATTAGACCCCGGAGGGAGTGAGAGTCGATGGGGTCTAAAGCGAGAACACAAGCTAGTATCAAGCCAAAGTGGGCCTGAGATTAGACGAGGTAGAATCTACTGTACAGGAGATTCTACTACTGGTTATATAGTAAAATAAATATACTTGGTGATCGCGGTTTCCTAGTAACTAATCACTGCGCAGGGTTAATGCGACATTTGTTCGGCGTAGAGGGGGTTTCGATGCTGATCGAAACCTCCTGGTTGAAATAACCTCGATCGGAATTTGAAAAAGCATTGCTGTCCGTGCCGTGCTGATCCGAGTATGCCGCGTCGTGATCCGAGCGTGATCATGACAGCGGATCATGGCGGTCAGTCTTCCAAGCATAAAAACTACGAATTAACCTTCGCTGATATAGGAGGGTTGCTGATTGAGGAAGCTTCCTCTCGAACTGTAGCTTTGTAATCTCACCAAGAATTTCTAACTCTCTCAGCTCCTGCCGCAGATACCGCGACATCTCGGAGGTTATTTTCTTCCGGTCGAAACCCTGGACTATCACAGTACCTTCTGCTGTGGTTCCTCTCGAAAGTGCAACATAGTACGACCTGTGGTCCTTGCAATGTGCCAACTCAACTGGATTTTTCAACCCGTGATACGCTGACTCGGGGCCTACGAGCGGAGCTGAACAACAAATGAACAACAACACTCGGCAAGCGAGAGTCTAGACGTGGGTGTGCGAGGTGGTCCAAATGTCCCAATACCGATCAGGTATGTGTGAGCAGACTAGACGGAGGCGACGGAGGACGAGTGTAGGCGATGGCGGCAACGGAGGCAATAACAACAGTGATCGGGGATAGTGATTGGTGACGACGAGGGACTCAGAACGTGGGCAGATGAACTGCAGAGGGCGATATGCAAAGGGGCAAGCGAGAGATGTATTGGTGGGGTGCCGGTCTCTACAGTACAGTGTAAAGACTGGGGCTTTATATAGGAAAAGAGGGAGGCAGTGCTATGTACAAATAAGGAAACGGAAGACGTCGTGGGTAAAGGTCCGTATGGATTGAATGCGGAATGCGGAGTTGTTCTCAAGGTAAACGGAGCGGAGTTGCTCTCACGGGAAACGGAGGTGAAATTGGAGTATGAAATTCCGCAAGTCGAAAGGGGATAGGCCACAGCCTCTCTGTCAAGCGATACGGAGGCGGAGGTGTTTGTAGTTGTATTCAGAGTCCGTGCGGAAAGGTGCTGTCGAATTGCGGAGAGATTGATGAACTGTGGGAATATGTCCGTTTGGTATGTCCGTTTGCGTGTGTACGCGCCCAACGCGGGCTGGTGCGCATCACCGGGACATCCCTTGAGAGGTTTCGTCTGTCATGGCAAAATTCAGCAGGCACACAAGTTGTTCTCGCAGAATTTAGAGTAGGGAGTCGTCCTCCAACAAGTTTGTTATATGTGTCGTCGTCCAAACCAGTGGGACGACATTTTCAGGTAGGCCCTCAATCTGAATTTTCCTCGGTGCTTTCAGTAACAGCCGGACGAACAATGTATCCAATACTTGCTGCCCAGAGGGGCCTACAGATGAATCCCATTCACACACACTGATAGCTTGCTGGCCTTTGGTTATGCACAGTTCTGTAGCGTCGTTGGTCCGGAGCATTATTGGCATTCCAAGGCAAACTGCATCAGCCATTTGACATTTTTGTTGTGGCGTTTCACGTATTTTTTGGCGTTTTGGCGTTGTTCACCAAAATCAAGTTGGTCTTTGTAGGGTGGTGGGACAAGGACCATGGCCAATATGTTGTGTGGTGGTCCAGAGGGTAGTAGAGGTACTCAGAGAGGTCGAATGACCTCGCAATCAATCCGCGTTCCGGAGATATCTAGGATCTTGTTCCGGCGTTGTCAGATTTTCGCCGAAAATCGTCGCGTTGCCACGTTGTGACGGTTTCGCGGGGAATTGTCGCGTTGTTCGGCATTGTTTGGCATTGTACAATGCCACAATGGATTTGTCAAAAGTCTGATGTGATAATTTACCGGGAATAAATTCGTTCGTCGTTGACGGTGAGGCATTCCACAACTTCCGTTGGAGAGAAGGTGGGATTCCTTTTAGGTCTGATTGCTCAGAGCCCTTCCACTTACTTTTGTCGACAGATCTAGCACTCAGTCGGTCAATGGAATCGAAATCTACCAGGGTCTGATTCGTGTCTGCGGCAAATCGTTCTGCCCCCATCCGATTCAACGCGTCCTTTTGACTATTTCTGGCGGTTATAATGGAGATGTTTCTGATTTCCTTCTCGTTCAAGTTATGGTTTTCAGGTCGAAATCCTGCAACACGAGACTCCAGGAACTCGATATCACGCTCCGTGCAAGCATCATAGCGCATATTCTCCAGTGCTGTCCTGAGCTTGTCATGGGATTCAGATTTTTCCTGTTGTCTCATATTCTGTCGCAGGATCACGACAGTGTTGAACTGGTGCCAGAGAATTCTACCCAGCACCGCGTTCTGGCTCCGCTGATCTGTCGCATCCGAAACCTGGAGGGTAACCTTCCCGCTAGATAACAAGGGTCCAGACATGGGAGGTAATTGTGCAAAGTCGCCGGCCACAATCATACTCAGCGCACCGAATGAATCATCGTGGATATTCCTGACTTTTGCTGCTTGAGTGGCTAATAACTGGAAATCATTGCCGGACACCATGGATATCTCATCCAGAAACATATAATCCACCCCTTGAAGCTGCTCATTTACCGCCGCCAACCCGGATGCCTCATTTTCGGATGCCTTCTACATCATCATGATTTTTACTTTTGGACTCGCGTGGAATTCTGAACACTGAATGGTAAGTCGAGCCGTTGAGTGCCCTGCTGTTGATCCAGTTGGACCAAGAACCAAGTACCTATAATCTTCATGTCGCCTCTGGAAGAATTCAACAATAGCCTTCAAAACCTGTGATTTACCAGTACCCCCCATCCCGCCCAGATATATCCGAAGAGGTTTTGTGTGCGGACTAGATGTGTGATCTGCGACAATGCGGAACGCTCGAGTTTGTTCAATGTTGAGGCTATAGCTCATTATAATGCTCAAGACAATATCAGCATTTGTTGCCGTGTCTGATTCTGAAGGTGCGGTCAACCTCGTTTACCTCAATGCAGCTTCAAGCTTCAAATTCACATCGACCTTCTAATATCAACTCCAGTCTTTCTTCTGGCGACTTCTATTTAGTCCTGGATCGCCTTTCATCCAATTCTTGTGCGACCTCAATTGGAATCCAGCAAATGCAACATGACTTCAATTTCCCCAACGGCGTTCAAGTTTCAAGCCCGCCGGAGCTCGCACGGGGCTAACGTCGCAACACTCCTGGATTGACTTCAATCCCACAACCCGCAATTACAGCTCTTTGCACAAGTAATGGCACTACCCCTATTTGTAGAAGAAAGAGCATTTTGAAGCCTACCGGGTTTTTAGCTCATTACTCCCTCGTTTCTGCACCGATTGACATAATTCTAGGTGGATCAGAGAGCGTGTAGGATGGGCTTTCGATTGCTATGGGTCTTGCTCCTTAATTCAAAGTTTTCAGCTATGCCAAAATCAGCCTTGATGGTGCCAATCCCACATTGGAAGCCCAAATACTCACTGATTTCCCATTCGATTTGCATAAAACTGGGTTCATATCAAAGGGGGAAGCCCAGCCAAGATTTCGTGAACAAGACATAATGGTTTTGTGCCCAGACAACCGAAGTTCCCGCGCCTCTCAGCATTTTTCTTGAACAGGATCTAACCCAAGTGCGACGCAAATCTCGCAAAATCTGCACTATCTAGGACAATTGACTCCATTCATAGACTCCAGCATGACTGGAATTAAGAAAATTGAATGAGAAACCCTGAAGTTATTCAACTAACAAGTTGTGGTTGAATCAAAAGGTATGAATTTGAGGGTCGCCGGCGTGGGAGAGTTAGAGCTGGAAATGGATATGAATGGAAGGCCCGACTTACCCGCTCTCTGACCCACCTAGAATTATGTCAATCGGTTCAGAAACGAGGGAGTATGAGCTAAAAACCCGGTAGGCTTCAAAATACTCTTTCTTCTAAAAATAGGGGTAGTGCCATTGCTTGTGCAAAGAGCTGCAATACACCTGCTTCAAGGCAGTATGTATGTTCTCTCCTCGATATTCATCGTAAAAATTACTGACCTTTACAATCTAGGACCTTTCTCCATTGCTGCGACTCAAACTGCTTCAAACCCAATTGGCTTCGGGGAGAACTATCGTCAAGATTCACTTGCCCACGTTGCTGTGCTTCGAAGTTGAGTTATGAATTCAGCCTCAATGTGTTGTACTAAAACCTTACCTCTCAATCGTTGCTTACTTTGCTTCCACTCTGCAGACTTAGTTTGTTTCTTAACGACCCTCGAGTTGATGCGATTCATTTTAACGGTGATTTACCCCTACTCCGCGTTGGGGCCGACGCGCCGTTATATTTAAGAATTGCGGCATACACAGTCAGAACTCAGCTTGGTCTCTCAGGCCGGCCACAACTGGGAACGTGGCTTACATATACTTGAATCGAGTACGACTTAAGTTGAACCAGGTCAGTATCGCTTGTTTATGGTTGAACTTTGACTAAACACTTTTCAGGTCCAGCACCAACCAATTCTCACTGTTTTGCTTACTCGGCGGCTTCTGGGGTTGGGGTGGCGAGTTTCGGTTGGTTCCACGGCTCCAGGTACCTCTCTACATCTACTCTCACGACATTTGAACGCTAACAACCAACCTCGTCATCCAGGTTGACTTGAATCGTGACGAGTCTCAATGAGTTTGAACTCGAGTTTGTTAACAGTGCGCTCAACTCGAGTACTGATCTTACTTCGCAGGTTTAACCTGTTACTCGCACCGTACATAGTCCTCTGGAGGCCGAACCTATGCATTGGATCCAGGCATGTCCGCATTAAATTTTGTGAGTAATTTTGGCACTGACGTCCAACTTCAGTCCTTGGTTCGCATCATTCAATGCCCTCAAGAGGCCGTTACCCTGGCCGCTGGAACCCAAACGAACTGAAACTATGGCCGCTTGGAACCAGGCATGAATGACCATATTCAACTTTGCTAGCACTGACCGTCATCCAGGCTCAAGTCTTCACTTCAACGTCGTTCGAGCGATTCAACGGTGTTGAAAGGCTGTTTCCTAGCACGTTGGGATATGGGACCCAGGCAAAGCGAAACTATGGCCGTTTGAATGCAGGTAAGTATGTCCGAAATATTTTGTCGTGATGATCTTTGAACTGACCTTGGTTGAAGACATCCGGGCTCGATTTTTCATTCAACATCATTCACGGTTAACTCAACAACTTCAGGTCCAATGGCCCACAGGTATGTGGTCCATGCATCATGCATGGATCATATGTGTTCTTTCACTCGTTGACTTAGTGTTTCGACTCGAGTACTCACGTTACTATGTTCAACCTTCCGTCGTATCAAGTAAGTTCCTCTCATAACTTACACACCACTGACCTTTAAGTTTGCATCTATCCCTCCTCCCTAGATACTCTACCTCCCCTCAATCTCAGTTAGCTTGAAGACCCGACTCGGAGGTGTGCTTGACCGTCGCATCTAAGTATAACACATTCAACTAATCCCAGATGAAATTCATCCAGGCCTTAGGCCACCCAGTGCCCACACTCACCCCTGCACCTCCAGGAGCCTTAAATCGCTCTTTCGACGGCTAACAGGTACGTGGCACCCTATTCTAGTGTTACATCCACCAATTCCTCGAGTAGGTCTTGGCCTCGGGCTTCTCGGGGATGACTTGGACCCGAGTTTCCACCGTATTTCGGCGAATCGGCTTGAGGTACGCTCCTCTCATCGTTGCTATGTCCCAAGACACGCCTAATTTCCCCTTGGGTAGTAGGATTGAGTCTGAGGTAGTTAGTTACTTCGGATTGGACACAACTCAGGTACGTTGTACGTACGGTTCTTTTTTTTTTTTTTTTTTGGCGTAGTTGAATCTTCAGGTTGATTCCGAAGCTTCAACCAACGCTACACCGATCGCGTCCTCAAAATTGCGGTCAGTGTCTTCATCACCTCCAGGTCAGGTCGTTGGCTCGAACTTTAGGTTCAAAATAAGTCGAACACTGCAATGGCTTGCAATTACATAGTGAGTCCCCACTCTTCGTTCACTGGATTCGATTTCCTTCGATTCCCCCCCCTTACTTAGCATCGCTCAGCCGCTGCAACTCGAGGTAAGCAGAAGTTCATCTCAATCCCCGTCGCATTACTTACCCGCCTTGGTTGTTCCAGAGTGAACACACAGCCCAATCCCGAATTAATTCTATCCCAGTAAGTCAGCGTGGTGCAGCTCTTGAATTCATGACAGTATTCACTTACCGCCCGAATCTTAATCTTTACACTGTGCGGTCAAACCGTCGTGAAATTCAAGACAATCTTCATGACTTATCATTGTGAAAACCCTGTCAGAACATCATAGATTTCACGATGAACTGTATTGGATTCAACATGAAACATCATGAATGGCAGCTTTGAAATTCCTGGCCGTTTTAGGTACATTCATGGTGTTTTTTTTCACGACATATTGTCATGAATCCATGATGATTCATCATGATTAATAGCGCAAGTAGAACCGAAAAATTCATTCAAATTGCATTAACACTTTCACCACAGTGGGTAGGGGATTTAGAACGGGACAGTAAGGGGACTCAAGGATATACTGACTAGGTCTATATAATAGCCACTACACATAGGTACTTCACAACTTTGAACTTCACGGGCGCGCATACACATGCATGGAAACTTCGGAGGTCATGACCTGAGTTTTGTACCTTGCTCGAGCCACCGGGTGGAGGCCCCACTCAGCTCCACAACCCTGGGAAAGAGCAAGGCATCGTGAATTCACGTCGAAACATCAGGAACTCACGATACTCAAGAAAACCACCAAACGTGAAAATCAATCATCATGAACTGCGTCATGAAATTCTAGTACCCTTTCCTCACAAAACATCAAGAAACTTGAAATTCATGAGAATTATGTTGAAATTCACGATGAATCCTTCGCACAGTGTTTATTATAGCCAACAAGTAATACAGTCAAATTCCTCGTCTGGAATAAAGTCGGGATACCCGCCAAAATCGGTCCAATGGCCATTCCATATGACCAATATTCCATGTGAGCAGGAATTTACAGTGGTGAGAGGCATTTGGGAGAAGCTTCAGGGTGATTCTAGATGACGGTTTTTGGCAGGATATTCCATATGAGGTGATTCCATACGAGAGATTTGACTGTACATCGAAACCAGACCGGCGCGTGCGCGCGGATGGAAACCAAACAAAGCGCATTCGAATTGGGTTGAGCTTGGGCATACATGGATTCAGCGGTACGCACGTACGTCGCCCGATTCCCTGCATTATTTCCCCGCAATGACCTGTTTTTTTTTTCGCAGCTTGATTCCAATCCCCTTCCGACTTCGATCCCCGCCCTTCTCGCGCCGGCACCGTCCCCGACTGCTCTTAGTGCTTCGCGTCCTTCAAGTCCTCAAGACCCCAAGTTCTCGAAGCCTCGGTAAGCTTCCCTTTACTGCGCTCGATCCCGCGCAATATTCACTGACGAAATTCAAGTCCCACAGGTAATTTGGTGTGCGAATGAATGGAGATTGTATTCAAAATAAGTATGTACGGACATGGCGTGGCGTGTGGGTACGGAGAAGGGGGGAAGGGGAGAACGGTGGAGTGGGCTGGGGGACTCCGAGTCGCGAGGAGCGCCAGCCAAACACTCGATATGGATGTGGCTAAGGACAAAAGGCGTGCTAATCTACAGAAGCTACAGCCAAACAAGGCCAAAGCGGCACTCGCCGAGCTGTGGTGGAGGCGTAGTCTCCCACCACAACGGGAGGGGAAAGGAGAGGGTGTGCGTGGAGAGGTGCGGCGCGGGAATGTGCGGCGGGGTCAATACGGTATGTATTGCGCGCGCCGCGCGAACTCGGTCCGCGGGCGCAGGGACGTGACGCGCACGACGAACGCGCGGCAGCGATATCCGCGCGCACACTACGTTCGCACCGAGTGCGGTGCGAGTGCGCGCAAACGACGCCCGGCGCAGTGCCAGGTGCACGAGACTCGGTGTGCGCGTTGTGCGGCGATGTAAACGAGGGCGGCAGCGACGTCTGCACGGACACGGCGTTCGCGCCGAGGGGCGGATGCGGGGAACGGCGACAGCGAGGGCGACGCAGTGGGACAAGACGAGGGGGTGTGCGATGTGCGATAGGAACGGCGGGGGAACGAGGGGAGAGGATGGGGATGGGGAGATGGGACAAGGAGAAAGCTGCGGTGAGCGCATGTGCGCTGTACGGGGACTCGGAGCGCACGGCGGCAGCAGCGTTTCCACCAGGTGCGCCACAGCGGTGGGACAGCGGGGTGCGGGGTTGGAACGGGGATCCGCGCGAGCTCCATCTGCAAATCGGTTTTTGACATGTAGAGGCCAGGTCCACGGCATAGATAGCTGATCTCTTAATAGCACCCGATAGAGCTGACAGGCCTCTGTAGGGCACTATAGAGACATTGACTCTACATAGGGGTTTGTCTTCTATGTGGATGTCCTCTTTCTATATTGTTCAAGGTAGCTAACGGGCCCACATGCAATTACTGTGATGCACAGCCGACTGCGACGGCCTGCCCAACGGTTATAAAAGGCGGTCATTTTCTCTGCACCGTCGCCTTTTCTCTCCCTTCGCCAAGTTCCTCAATCCTCGCAAGTCTAAGTCCCTCAATCATCCCAAGTCCCTCAAATTAACACACAAGTCCCTCAAATCCCTACAAGTCCTCAAGTCTTCTGATATCTGTCCCTGGCTGTCGGCTGCCGCCCGCTTGCGTGAACCCGAAACCTCAATCGCAATTCAGCCCAAGTTTGAAACAACGCCGAAAAATTGAAGACTTGGATCTTTCATCGAGGGAATGTTACCACGTAGTTTGTAGATAGTGCATTCAAATTCATTCTTTTTTTGTCTGACCTACTTCCTGAACGCGTCTGATATTCACGCGACTGATGAGAACGACCCGACGTGATCTGATGCTTGCCGAGTGTTTCGGGTAGAACGGCGTGCTCTAAATAGCTCTATGTAGCTCTATGGCTCTATCGCGCGACCGCTCTAACACCCTACGTGCCCTACATGCCTCTTAATATAGGGTACCTTGCTTCCTGTCTATGCCTCTACTAAAGTCTATATTTCACCATATAGCATGGGCGGTTTTGCAGATGTCGACGGCGGGAGCGCTAGCACGCGACGTTCCGGGTGCAGGGATGGGGAAGGGATGGTGGGGAGGGAGGAGGATGGAAAGAGGAATGCAGCGCGACACAAATACGAAGGTGCATCCATTCACCTTCAGCCCGAGTCCCCGCCGACGATGATCCGCGCAGGCAGCGCACCGGGGTGGGGAAAGGAGTGAGTAGGTTAAAGGGAAGGGGTCGCAAGTGCACGCACCTTCGCCTTCCATGTCCTTCGATTCAGCGTCCACCATGCCCTCTCCTTGGTGCGGCCCTACGAGCTTCCTCCAGCGCCGATCATCGATGCTCAGCAGGATTTGAATGGGAGTAGCGAGCGGCTGTGTCGTAAGAGCGGATCTCGAGCTGTAGATGCGCGCGGTCCGCCTAAGGGCAAACACAGGAATTAGAGGACAAGGACGAGGCTGGGCACGAAAGCATCCACAAGGCCGCTGAGTCAAGTTGTAGCTGATCTGAAGAAAATTGAGAGTCGCGCACGGGATGCGCATCGCACGCTGGTAGGAGCAGGAAGCTGCGCTGGAACGCCGCGTCGACGGATGCGCTGCGAGGGGGGTGGGACGAGATTGGGCAACAGAGCGGCGATACGTGAGCCTTTCGCGGCTTTGGTGGTGAGGCCTTGAGGCGTCGTCGGAGTGCGGTCGTCGAGGAGCGTTGTGGGGCACGACTGTGGTCTGCTTCAAGGGTTAATTTTGCGGTAGAACGCGCGGGATGGCCGTGGTGGACGAGAGGAACGATGGAGACCCGGCCCGACATAGTCTCTCTCGACAGACGCTCTATCAGTACTTAGCTCGTACCTCGCATGATAGAGTCTGTTGGTTACCGCGTAACTTACCCGGTATCCTGCGTTATGAGGTAAGCATCACGAATGCTTGGACAAACAAAGCTTTAGCGAGACGCGTCTGGACGTGTTTTTCCTGGTCTCGTGCTGATTTGAGCAACCAAAACCGCTCAAGGACATTGGGACTTCCATTAAAGTGACCTACTAATTTTTCCTGCTTGAACGAGCTTTCCTGGGAAGGTTCATCGAAAATGCAACGAAAATAGGCAGAAAATATCCACCTTCAAATTAACTGGGTCAGAAGCCTGACGGAAATTATAGGAACTCTCCTGTAATACTTATTGCCCAAACACAGCCTCGATATTGGTCTTCGGCACGTTGTTTGCCTCATGGCGCGTCCAAGTCGCGTTCCTGGAGTGTGCACGTGAGTGATGCTTATATAATCACGCAGGATACCGGGTAAGTGGGCGTGGTAACTAACAGACTAGGCCCGACAGCGATCAGGCCCAAAATGGAAGTCCCCTTGGTCCCACCTCGATGGGCCCTTGCTTCTCTCCACCATGTCCGAAATAGCAACCATCGAGGTCCATTTGCCCTCCTGCATGCTACGTGCTATTAGCCTTTACGACGAGCCTACCTTACGCCCTGTGAATGCCCGGTTCCATCCTCAACCTCAAGTTCAAAGTCCGTTCCGCCGTCCCGTGTGTCATGGCCTCAACTGCCGCAGGAGTGCCGCTGCGTGCAGCACGACTGCTGGAAATGACATTTTTGCCGCTGCAAAGTGCCGCGGGATTTGTTTGCCACTGTTTGCCTGCCTGAGTGGGAGATAAGGGAGATTAGATCTGCACGCGTTATTTGTATTTATTATACCCGAATCTCATCGCCGCTTACTCTTCGCTTCGTCTGCGTCTCGTCCCCCAACCCTACTCGACGTGTTTTACTCCCAAATTTTCGCACTCCGACCCACCGTTCCTGCTGCCCACGCTTGGTTGTTTCGGGTTCTCTTCTTTGAGGCCCGTTCTCCCACTGCGTACTGGAGCTGGTTGCGCGCATCCCGCCCGATTCGCAAGGCGCGTCGAAACACGTGTTTATCCTTGGCGAATCGGCCGCAAAGCGGCCCGGCTCCACCCGCAAAGACTCCTCATATTTTTACTCCTCTCTTCTCCTCCTCTTTCCTCTCCTCTCCTTCTACTCACACATAGCCGGCCGAAGGCCGGCGCGGCCAAAGGCCACTTTCCCCTCATACTCCTTCATCTCCTTCACACGTCCCTCAAATCGACATCTCCCTTATCGCAGACTCCGACTTTGACAGATCACTTGTGACCGCTTGTATAGGGCTCCAACCGTTTATTTACCGTTTAAAGATCTCGGTAAACTAAACGGAAACGGTACATAAACTGTTTAAAACCGTTTAAAACTGTTTTAAATGGTAGGCTCGTGGGAATTTTTCTTTCTATCAGCCTGAGCTGTTCATGGAGTTGAACTGAGTCCCGGTATGCAGTCTCTGAGGTTGGTCCATTACCTGCCATAAACATTCCAAATCCTTAGTTGGAACCGGATCATATTCTGGGAGAATTTGAGTGTTGAAAGGAGTGATAGAAATACAAAGATACCACCCAGGCAAAGTGCAATAATGTTTTTTCTACGACTGAGACTGTGGCAGCGGGAGCGGCACGGTATCAAATTCAAGCTCCGCTCCACTGCCACATGTTACCGCCCGGATCTCAGGCCTTGAGTATATTTCCAGGTCATGCATGACTTGCACGTAGGGTTGAATCCTATACATGAAAAGACAACGAACTGAGCACGTGAATATCACCTGATATGTCAGGTGACATAAGTCACGGGGCAATTTCCGCGGGTCGCGCGAGCGTCAGCGAGCACGCAAAATCAAGAACGCAGACTGCGGGTAATACTAGGAACAAGCAGTGTGCGGGGAGGCTCCGTGACGAAGGCACGGGTGAATAAAGCTAGTACTGGCAGAATTGAACCTCCCAACATTCACATGAATGTGAGAACTGCCCTAGATCACTCTGAAAATTACCTGGCTACCGACAACCGTTTACCGTTTATTTACCGTTTACTTACCGTTTGCACCTATCCATAAACTAAACGGTAAATTTAAACGGTTAAACGGTAAATAAACGGAAGAAAACGGAAACGGTTGGAGCCCTACGCGGCTTGTACGTGCTCGTACAAGCGAGAAAAGTGGCCAAGCACTGTGAGACCAAGACTGGGTTACTTTCACCGGGTATGTAACCCAGAGAATGGGTAACATTAACTCGTTGAAGCGGTGACTTTCACCTGGTTGCTCTGGAAGTAACCCTAAAACCGGGGGTAAAAGTTCGGGTTCGTAGTGGGTTAGAACCGGGCGAATGTAATCAATTTTTTTTTTTGCTTTTCACCCGGTGCAGACCGCTGTTTTGAGCGGGTTTCAGCAACCCGTTCAGCGGGTTTCTCGAGACCGGGTTTGTGGAACCCGTTCTTTGGGTTATCCTCACTGGTCAGAAGGGCCACAAGGTTCCCCGATCCCCATCCCCCCCGGTACTCTTGAATCACAAAATAGATGATAAAATGCAATGGTATTGAAACCGACGGTAAGCTACAACATATGGGAAGTCGACGACATCAATCTTGAAGCATATAATGAGAATCCTAAGAGCACACTGTGATTGCCAAGTCCGCAAAACTTTGATGCCGCCGGGGATCACAATAATTAAAAGCGGGCCCAAAAGCTTTGAAAGAGTGGGCTTGAGGGAGGGAGGGAGGGTTTGAGAATTGAGACAATTGTCAGTTGAGGTCTTCGAGCTTGAGGAGCAGCAACAACGTTGAGGTCTTGAAGCTTGAGGAGGCAGTGACAACATTGAGGTCTTGGAGCTTGACCAGGCAGCGACGACGTTTTGAAAATGTCAGGGTCGGACCGCTGCTCGGTGGCGGATTCAATGCGGAGTGCGCGGCGCGCTAGCGCTAGTTCCACCGGCTTGACACGCGATGGTTGGTCCAGGGACTTGTCGGGCGTTGAGGTATCACCGGAAGCGGATTGCATACACCTGGCTTTTCAGAGCAGCGTTGGTTGCGCGAGGGAATCTGGAAATGGGCGTGGGAAGAGAGAAGGAGCTGGGGATCAACGAACATCCACGTGCGATTGCGCCACTTGTTGATCGCGCACGGACCGTCCGATCAACGAACTTTAGAAATTGTGACGAGTTGGTGGCGAGTGCAGCTCTTTGCTGTAAAAGCCCTTTGAATGGCATTCAGGAATCATCCAATTTATATGTGATCAAAACAGGGTAAGGAATCAACCACCGTCAAGTTCTGAGCAGGTTAGTTTAATCACTTTCCCGGGTGAAAATAATCTGCCGAGGTCATCGACATAACGGGTTAAAAATCTGGGTGATCTGAACCATGCAAAACTGGCTCGTTTAGCGGGTTAGGACATTCACCCGCCTGTTCCGGGCAAAATTAACCCCCTTGGAGTTCACCCGGTTGTCCCCCTTGTAGCGGGTGAATGTGGAAAATCACCTGGGAAACGGGTGAAAAACCCGATCCAAGTCTTACAGTGAAGCTGACAAGCCCACAAGCCATGTCGAATTTCCCACAAGTTGGAAAATAAATGAAAAATTTGGTACCCTCAATGGATTCCTGGCATTGTTTCCATGATTTTATTTTTTGATCACAAGTTCCAAAAGGTCGCAAGTGCACAAGTAAACTGCGATGATACTGACGGAGTGGCGCAGACTGCCGCTGCAAGTTGCCTTGAACCGTGTCCCGACGACAACCGCGATGCTTAAATCGGTACGAGTTGAATGCTAAACAAAATGGATGTTAATACTAGGTATGTTCCTGCCTACAAGTCGACCCCGGCCGGACATGTTGAACACGAGTTCAACATGTGCCGCAAATTGAACTGCCGCTGAGTGCCGCTGACATTGCCGCTGCATGCGGCAACGGTACTGCAGCGGTAAAATCCCTTTGCCCAGAGACACCGAGACTGAGAGCCGGTGTCTAGACATTTCTGACACTTAAAACCGGCAAGTATGGTCCGTGGAGCAGGAAGGCGACTTGAGTTGTCCTTTACCACACCTAACGAATATCATTGATAGTCGGGGAAGTGAGATTCGCCGTCGTCGTCTGGTTGGCGGGGCATGCTGAGGACGGCGCAGAAAACAACGCCGTCGTTGAGGAGGATTCGATCGTCGAAGCGGGATTCCGATACGGTGGTGCCAAAGGATTCGGTTGCGCGCGAGGATCAGCCAGAGAGAGACGGGCAGAACGAGTTGGTGAGTGAGCGCTTGAAGGTGACGCGGATAAGAGCGCGATTGTGCACGGCCGGCAGGAGAACGAGCGAGTGCGGAGAATTAATTGAGGGCCCGTTTTGGAGGTGGTTGGTGTAGGAGATACATACTAGTCGACGGAGTTCCTCCATTGAAAAATACCTACTTGAATTGATTTCAGGCAGAGTAGAGGTTGAATATCTCCAGAGCGGCCGGTTGGAAGTGTAGACCAGCGGATCAAAAGCAGGAGTGTTCATCCTACAGAGGCGGGAAGAACTTGGGCAAAGAGAGAGAAAGCACAAAGGAGGCCCCCGAAACGAGCGCTTGAGAGTATATATCGACGGAGGAGTTCAGGAAGGCGGTGCGGGGTACTAATGGTCGAGACCAGCGATGGTTCCGGGGGTTCAGAAGTACTAGTCAGCTGAGGATGTCGTGCCAGTGCAGAGTCGTGCGAGGATCAGAGGACGGTGCGATCAGTCGTGCCTCAGCGGTGAGGGTAGAAGGGCAAGAGAGCGATTGAAGAGAGCCAGTAGAAAATTTGATTTCAGGGGACAGCCGCTCGGCCCGCTCCCAATGCGTCAGACTCAAGTCTTGTTCAGTGAAAATTCGTCCTAGAATCGCGAGCACAAATTTGAAGTCTCAGTGAGCCCCAAAGTGCCGGCGAGCATACACTCCTACCCCAGACAGCCCTTGAAGGTATTGCACGCCAAGGGAATATTGCCCAGCATCCGAATCATTACACCAAAACTGAGACGCCGGGAGCAACCTATGGACGTGGAGAAACCCAGTCTAGATAGAGTCCTAGTGGTTCATCAAAACCGTTGTCGCATTGCAGCCTAGTTGAATATTCGCTTGCTTTCGTGTCGGTGTCGGACCGTTCGTCTCGATCGTGGTGAAGGTAACACGGGCAGAGATTAAAACAAGCTGCAGCTAGCAGAGGGAACTAATGGGGGATTCGATTGAGAGCCTGTGTCGGAGTTGTTTGCTTCTGGATCCCGGGTCAAGAGCGGCAACGAGAGCTAGACAGGCAAGGATGGTGTGTGCGAAGGAAACTGGTTACAACAACGTGTTAACGTTTGAGTGGAATGCATTCGTACAATATCGCGGGGAGGCCCGAGAGATTTGACGGGTAAAACGGTGAACACGGGACTGCGGAGATCTGAAGACATCGCGGACGTTCTGCGTCGAGATTTAGAAGAAGTTAGAGCAGATGGAGATGGGCAATTGGATTAGTTTGCGAAGGAGCGGTAGGGGTTGTATTTGAAGAGTGCCAGACAAACCGGCAGATGGAAAGGGAATGAGGTGCGACAATTTATGTAAAGGTGTTCGAGAATCGATTGGAAGCGGCCAAGAGAAGAATTAATGCGATTCAAGAGGGAGCGGTCCCAAGTAGACTCGGAGTCGGAGTTGTTCCGTGTGAATCCGTGCTCGAGTGCGGAGGAAGAGTCGACAGCAGCACGAGGAAGAGCAGGGAATTAGAGAAAGACAAAGTCCGCCAGTATTGCACGATTGTGAAACTGAGGCACCGATGAATCACGCCGAGTTGAGACGGTATCGTGTCGAGGGGAAAAATGAGAGAGCCTACTCGAAGCCGTTCCTGCTCCAGGTATTACAGCCCAGTTCCATGGGATGTTGCTCTAGCCTCTCGAGTCCAGTCGCATGGTCGCGGACTCGGGGCCTGATCCGGTTCGAATCGCGGTCATGTCCTCGATCTTGAACGTTTGAACCACAATGAGGATGGACAGTAGGACCAGAACGACGCTATAGACCAGACACCGATAGATACCGCCGGTTTCTTCAGCTATTCCAGCCTGGTGAATATTTTCTTCCTTTGATGGCTGTTCGGAAGAGGTTGACGTGTGGCTGAGAAAACGCTATCCCCCCAATGATGGCGCGCAATCTGATGGCTCCCACGGATCGCTTAGGCCTTCAAAGTACTTTCCGCCCGGCGCCAATTTCGCAATGGCTGCTTCGTCGCGGTTGCGCCCATCGACCTCGGCATGTTCAGCTTTCCCATTGCCTGTTTATTCAATCCTACACTTACCTTTGAAATATGAAGTTGCCAGCCTAAAAATTAAGGGATCGTGTTTTAACCATGTCGTTGTGTTAAACAGATGTATGGCCAGTATGGGAGGTATTAGAAACAATGTAATTTCCGTGAGGACACTGCACGAGGAATGGTTCAAAAAGAGGAAGGATTTTGAAAAATAAAGGCAGTGGGATGGATCGAACTCACCAAAATGTAAAATCTATCGCAAGGGAAACGTTAACCACTCGGCGACACAAGACATGAGCAACACCTCTGTAGGGTGTATAGGAGGGGCCTCTTAAACCGGCTAACTTAGACTTTGTACCAATCATGTATCGCAAACGGAAATTTTGGCAGGAAAGTGGTCCTGCTGCCCCCCGCGATGCCCCCAACAGCCCCAATGTCGCTCCAGACGGTACGAGCGTGGTGTGTACACGAACAACACTTTGTTGATCGCGCAAGCTGCGTGGGAGATCAACATCACTGCGATCAGATTGCGCGCCATCATTGGGGGGATAGCGTTTTCTGGATCATGCTACCAGTTCAGGCTTCCTTCTCAACACAAAGCACAAACAGACTTGAGACTGTTCATCACCAGAATGAGATTCGCTCTGGTACGAGTCTTGGTTGCAGTGCACCGAGCAGGTCGCGCCCTTTTAATTCTATTTATTCATCTCGACTGTTTCTCCCACAACTCATATGCCTCTAAGCTGTTCTGCACGGGGTCACGGTTCAACCTGTGTATTTTACCTGCCACAGGTATGACTTTTCCTTGGGTCTCCATCTTCTTTTTTCATGATGTGGTACACTGGGAGAATTCCTTGAACCGGTGTTCGTGATTCGGACCGGCCGTGTAATGACACCTACCTACCTACCTATCTGATACCACACCATCTTGGGGTTGATGGGGTGAAATGCTGTCTGAATCCAAGTACGTTCGGGATATATCTCAGAGTCTGAATACCAGTTTCGATCTCACGAATCAGAATCGTCACGATCTCATTGGCAGTATCGTGACTAGTAATTAATGTGGTGGTAGACTGGATCCCAAGCTTGATTCAGATGAGTATTGCAGTGTAAAGCCCGGTGAAAATGAAGGAACACAAGGAGAGTCAATAGGTGTGAACGACCTGGTGACGGTCCTTGATTATCATGGATTCTCTCTCGTCACAGCCCCAAGAATAGTTGGGCAGTGGGAATATTTCTTATCAAAAGAGATGAACAGTAGCCAATAAGAGCAATAATTCCCAGGACTCCCTCTAGGGTCCGGTGACAGTTAGTGTCAACTGTCAGTAACTGTCAGGATGACTGTCAGAATCTGAATTATTTTTGCGTGGTCGAATCTGACAGTTGACAGTTCCAAACCTTTTTTTTTTTACTCCTGTAGCGCCGCGGGTAATCCCCGTGCTTTCGTCCACCCTGGTGCTTGCACCCGACATGGAGGTATGTGAAGGTCCCAAGTTCGGTGAATTGGCTAGACGACGTCAATTCCTAGCTCCGAGATAGTTCAATATATCACGGGCACCTTACTTATAGGAGTCTCAGGTACATACATATTTAATACTGTGCCACGTAGATACATTCTTGTCTTCTCAACGCCAGTTGCTCTGCACCCACTCCACTCTGGTCCTGCTCTCTGCTCTCATTCTCATTCTCATCCAAAAACCCACGGAGTTTCCAGCACCGTGACAGCTCCGACTTGCAGAGAATTACCTTCACAGCTCCCACTCGCCCGGCGCGGAATCGCCAGGTCTCCTCCCGTATTGCCAATGATGACAACTCTGTAGGTCTCAGTGCAGCTGCTCAAAACCTTCTGTCCGATGTGTGCTGCCCACGGCACGCCGATGATTCTTATTTTCTAACTGCCCACAGCAAAACCTACCATTGATTTGGTCAAGAAAATTGCGAAACTCACGTTGTTTCTCCCGGAGACTGTACCACTTGCCACAGAGGAAGATGATATTCCGCGTCGCATCTTCAAGCTGGAAGGTGAAGAAACGTTGTGTAGTAGTCCTGTACGCCGAGCTCGCAATTGTCAGAACTGTCAACTGTCAGAACTGACAGTCAGCCTGACTGTCAGGCTGACAATTAATTATTTTCTCCAAACGCTAACTGTCACCGGACCCTAACTCCCTCAAATTATAAAGTCCCAGAGGATTTTCAAGTGACAGGACCTTGTTTGTCTAGATGCCCCGTCAACCAACCGTAACGGAAGTCCGTTTGGACAACATCACAACATGTGTGGCCATCACGGCCAACACCCTTGATCTGCTTGTGAACGCTGTCAAAATTCCTGGGCTCAAAGCCGTTTTGAACACTATCCAGTCCCTCTTGATAGGGATCCAAGTAAGTTTGCTGGAGTGCCAGTGTAGGATCAAAGCCACTCTAATCCTAGTCTTAGACCATCAAACAGGAGAAGAATGAGTGTGCCGAGATGATGCAAGACATCAATACTTTGCTGAATGCAGTCATTGGGGTCTATCTGACGTCTGACACTGGTCCCGACTTTGCACCGAGCACATTGGTCCAGATTGCAAAATTCACAAAGTACTCTCGTAAATCTCTGATTAATTTTTGGTACTGACTCTTGGTGCCTAGGACCCTGCACAAGATCCACACCTTTGTTGAGGCTCACCAAAGTGGCAGCAAAGTCAAGAAGCTTTTCCGACATGGGGAACTCAGTGCCTTGCTCAAGGGTTGCAAGACAGGATTGGACCAAGGACTTGAGTTCTTCAAGGTACATATTTTATCCAACATGCATGTGCTTCTTTGGGTTGAAGGTGTCCCTAGATCCACACCACTGGCAGCAGTATCATAACAGATGCAAACAAGGTGCAGAGAGAGGCAGAAATTAGGCACCAAGAGATACTCAATCTCATTGAGACGAGGTCTAGTTCCGACTCGGCCTCCTCGGTATGTGGCATATTCTCGGGGAGGCTACATGGTTGATGGTTCCACAGATTAGCAAGATCTACTCTGGCTCCTTTGCAAGGTAATGGTTTGAAGCCAACATCATCCTCGCTGGCTTATGAGAATTTCAGCTCCAACTCTATCTCTATGCTGCCATCGGAGCCACATATATTTCATGGTCGTGAATCCGAGCTTGCAGACATCCTCAAGCTTCTTAGTCAAGGGACTCCCAGGGTTGCTATTCTTGGCGCCGGCGGGATGGGAAAGACCAGTCTCGCAAGAGCCGTCTTGCACCACACTGAAGTTACCACAAAATACCAGCAAAATCGCTTCTTTGTTACATGTGATACTGTGTCAACCAAGGTGGAACTCGCAGGCCTCACTGGAGCTCATTTGGGGTTGAAGCCAGGGAAAGATCTAAGCAGGGCTGTTCTGCAACACTTTTCTAGTCTTCCACCCACTCTGTTGATTCTTAATAACCTCGAGACAGTGTGGGAACCGGTTGAGTCCCGGAAAGAAGTGGAGAATTTTTTATCTCTTCTTACGGATGTAACCAGTCTTGCATTCATGGTTCGTAAAATGTCCTCTACACTGCTATTTGCTCAACTAGCACTAGATAACTATGCGAGGAGCAGAACGACCAGAAAAAGTGCAGTGGACTCGACCATTCATATTGCCATTGCAGCCGTTGACACAGAATGCGGCCCGAAACATGTTCATTGACATTGCAGATGACCAGCATTCAATGGAGGAAGTGGACCAAATCCTTGATCTTTCAGCCAATATGCCCCTTGCAATCACACTGCTGGCGCATCTGGTTGATGTGGAGGGGTGCTCCAACATTTTGTCCCGGTGGGAAGAGGAAAAAACCTCTGTCATCTCAGATGGTTATGACAGGAGATCCAACCTTGAATTATCCATTTTGTTCTCTCTCACCAGTCCCAGAATCACTTTGGTGAATGGTGCTCAGGACCTATTGAGCCTATTGTCGATGCTCCCGGATGGGCTCACTGATGCGGAACTCAAGCAGAGTAGATTTACTATCAAGGATATCCTCAGCTGCAAGACTGCTTTGCTTCGTACTGCACTAGCCTACACCGATGACCATAAACGTCTAAAGGCTTTGGTCCCTATCAGGGACTACATGTTGAAGAATCTCCCTCCAACAGATCAAATGAGTAGGCCACTTCGAAAGCACTTCCGGGAGCTTCTTGAGCTCTATGACTCTGATCACGGAAAGCAGTCAACTGCATTCCTGGTTGATCGGCTCACATTGAATTACACAAACATTCAGAATATGCTCCAAAGTGCTTTCGACAAGGGTCATCCTGACCTAACAAAGAGCATATACTCCATCTGCCATCTGAGTCGCTTCACTAGAGAGATTGGACATGCACCAATACCTCTCCTCCATCAAAGTGCCACCCTCCTGGCAGACTCAGAGAATCATCACTTGAAAACCTATCTGCTCATTGAGAGCATCAGCTCGTATCATCTGGTCCCTAACTCAGAAACTCTGATAAGCCAGGCTCTGGAGCACCTCAATGATTCTGATCTTGCATGTGCGGTCTTTGTTCAAATTCTCATTCCAACACACTGAATGACCTCTCTAGTAAAACTCCATGTCTGCCTTGGAGATGGTACTACCGAGTTCAACAGGACATGTCCCAAGCTTCCAAACACTGTCACATTGCCCTCTCTCTAGCACGGTCAAATGACAACTACAGGGCACAATCTGTTGCCCTTTTTCAGCTCTCATACATTGAATGCAACGTTGGTCACTACACTATAGCCCAGGCATATGCAAAAGAGGCACAGAGGGTTGCCCACACCTCTGGACATATCCTTGCAGAGGCACAGGCCCTGATCATAGAGGCCCGGTGTGCACAAACTCTGGGAAACTTTACTGATTGCATCTCTTTGTTCAGCAAGGCCAAAATAGCTCTGGCTTTGTGTGGTCTGTCCAAGGGAGCCGAAAACTATACTCTTATGACCTACCAGGCCGAGGGGCACAAGTTGAAATCAGAGTACTCTGAAGCGCATATTATCCACACTCGCCTACTGCAAGCCACTGATGTTCTGCATCAGCGCGGCTTCTGCCTGGCCAGCATTGCCGAGATAGCGATCTCAACAGGAGTTAGCACCCCAGAGATTCAAGGGATGATTGATAGATCACAAGCCATCGCTCAAAGAATTGGAGATGCTGGGCTAACCACTGCTTGTGATATGAGCCAGGCTGACCTAAACTTACGAGAAGGGGACATATCGAGCCTGTTTTTCTGTCATTGTGTCCGCAAATTATGGGGAACATATTCCGAGGGAGTGAGCTACTGTCTTGAACGACTCGGGAACAGTTATCACTGGGAGGGATCAAGTCATGACTCCTCATGGGCTACAGTCTTTCTTGCGCATTCCCTGAAGTTCAAAGAGAGACTAGGAATCCACAAGGCCCTTCAATTTGTGGGAGATGTCTTCCTCAGAGAGCATGATGAGGCTACAGCAATTACGCTGTTCATGGTTACCTTGGAAGGTTTCACACACATGGATGTTCACCGCAGTAGGGCAGAATGCATGATTCGACTCGGGGACATCTCCAAAAAGAATGGTGATTCTCTCAAGGCGGTGGAGCTATGGGAAACAGCAAGGCCCCTCTTTGAGCGCTCATCTCAGGCCAAGCGGATCCAGGATGTCAAGGAGAGGCTGGCTGAGATGGGTGAAGATGTGAAGGAACAGCACAAGAGGAATGTGGCCCGGCTTGCGGAGCTCAATGCTCCCACAGGAAAGGTTGAAGAGCTGGACAACAATGATTTTGTGAATGTTGAGGAGATTGAAAAGGCAGAGGTTGATTTAGTTGTCTGAACATGTATAATTGTCTTTGTATCCTGAATCAGTTGAAATTTAGTTATTTAATGTATGGGCAGGAGTGCTGGATACAGTCAAGCAACAGGCAGATGTTTTTTTCTTTTTCTTTGTTTTTTTGTGAGCGGGTATGTTGCTGCACATGAATGAGTCCATGGCCCGCATCAGAGCTTTAAGCTTACGGCGTGAGGGAGTGATCAATGTTCAAGCTTCAAGTACCAACAGATGGGTCGATAACTGAATGAATATTAAATATTGAAACTGTGTGCCCATAATTTAGCTTTGGTTTCAGTGTGGAAGTGGCATAAGACTCACACATTATGCCCTTGCGACCACCTCAACCACCGTTTCCACCCAGCATCACATATCTGCATTTGCGACATCCTTGATTTCTTCGAGCATTGCATATCTTTGACCATGGCTCATCCAACACTTCAGCATCGAGTTCTGAACAACGGATAAATCTCAATAAAATATAAATATTGGCTTTCGATTGATATGTTCTCAACTCACATTTTCACTCATACCCTCAGTTATCTACTTATCCACTCGTTACAGACTTTTTCCTTCTCCCTTCTTATGTACTGCCAAAGTGACGCCAGACCCGGGTCGTCGGCCTTCCCGGACTACACCGGGGATGCAGATTGAGGTTAGCGGAACTGAGTAATGGTGACACAGCCGGCAAGTGCCATGGCCGCGGCTTCATGGCGTTTGACCGGCGTGGGACCGACACTGGCTATGGCGTTGGCCAGGCGTTGGCTGGGCGTTGGCCAATTTCTTTGTTCTCTTGTCAGTGTGGGAAGGCTTAGCTGTTGACAAAGCGTAACAAACTTTCTCACCCTTGTCTCACACATCTCTTTGCGGCTGTAAGTTGACTCTGAACAATGTCAGGTGAGGTTGCAGAAAATTTAAGAGAGCACATACAACACCATACCTTGATTTTTGCCTCCTCCAACCTGTGTCTCACATTGGATTGGTTCTGCATCTGGGTTGAGCCCAGGTGCACACCGGAACCCCTGGTTCTCGACAACGTGTAGGGAAATTTGAGAGCATGAAACTAAGTTGATGAAATAAGCTTCCTGTAAGTTCCAAACATTTTTTTTAGAGGGAGGAAAGGGAAAGAAAACAAGAACCGCTGAAGGTGAGATGTTCAAAATGACGACGTGATGATCACCGAGAGCAAGCCATAGAAGGCAAAGAAGATTCCCATGATGACAAAAGAACAAAGAAATTGGCCAACGCCCAGCCAACGCCTGGCCAACGCCATGGCCAGTGTCGGTCCCACGCCGGTCAAACGCCATGAAGCCGCGGTCATGGCGCTTGCCGGCTGTGTGAACAAAGGATGTAGGGGACAACTTTGTAGACGTGGGCTCGGCATTGCGGTTTTGGGTTCGTTGGAAAACCGATGCAATTGGGTAGGTCACACTGAGATTTTTTGAATGAAACAGAAGGCTCGCCATAAAATGCCGGGAAACACATTTTATCTGGGTCGAACTGAGTTGTGAGATCAATGAAGCCGACGGAATAAAATGAATATATGCCATGATTGTAAGAGAGAGTTTATTCGGGTTGCACCTTCGAGTCCAAAAGCCAACCGCACAAATTAACAAAGGGCAGTTAATTAGAACCCACCTAATTGAAGGCAAGTACACATCAATTTGAATGCTCCCGATGTGAACACGGTGCGTAGAATCGGCTACCTGCTGAATTCAGGCCAGGTTTGACACCAAACTCAAGTCGAAGCATATATCTTGAGACAGCTTGATATTGAACCAGGCATTCAAATGTTGAGGGTTGGTATGCCAAGGGACGATTAGCTACACCCTACAACACCTCGGCGACAAAAACAAACATACCTTGACTCGGAATGCAACCGTAATCGCCAGCTCCAATGCACATGGTTCGAGCATCCAGGGAGGTTGAACCTCAGGTCGAGCACAAGTCAGAACTCAGTCAGGTCAAAGATTGAAGCAAGTTAGGTCGAGGACAGGGTGGGTTGAAGCGAAGTACCAACATGCGGGTTGATAAATGAACATCGGAGACACTGAGAACCGCGAGTCTGCAACGAGGGGAAATAGGGATGGAAGATACCTCAATTTTCATGTTGCCTGCTCGAACGGTGTTGGTATATCAATAGTGCCCGGGTTGGGCCAACTCGGGTGAAGGCGTTGTGAACATCCACCCGTTGGAAGGGCTTGGATTTCGCTACATAGTGGTACCAGTACCTATGTAGATTCCGGTTGGACCTAATGGAGAATTAGTGCGAATTCCAGCGCTGAAGAGATGAGGTGGAGTCACCAGATGGAACAGTTGAATATAGTCAGAGGCCGTCCAGGGTACTGTAGTATTCCGACCACTAGTTCAGGTGACGGGTGACAGGAACCTGTGAACTGAACTATTTTTGGTGACGGTGAAACGGGCAAGATGCGCTGACAGTGAATTGAGGCTAGCTAAGCTAAAGTACGGGCTAGCTTGAACACTAACACACCACACCTAAAACCTAACACACCACATCAATCCCCTTATGATTATAACACTAAGACTAGCACGTCTTCCTAGTGAGTTCGGGTTCCGAGTTGTAGTATGCGACTGCTGGTTTGAATCCCTAGTGCACGAGCAATGATTTAATGGCCTCAACTATCCCAACAAACAACTCCAATCTCTGAGCTAGCTCAACCTATTGACCGAAACAAGTCTTCCCAAGGGATGGGATGAATGGTTTGGGGTAAAAAGGGTTTTTACTAAGCGGAAGTAGCTTGCTACGTCGTCCTAGGCGAGGTGATAGAGTGTCTTCTGAAAACTTCCAGTTATGGACTATGCTGCGCCAGCTATTCTCTCCTCTATGATGATCCCAAGGTTCTAAGTCGGCACCCAAATATCTGTTGATCTGAATCTAAGTTCTTTTCCTTAACACTTGGGCTTATTATGGTCCTGGAGGGTTCACTCAAGCTCCGTTAATCGGCCAATGAATCGACCAAGGAATTCTACCAAAGTGCTGTGCTGGTCGTGGTCCGTTTTACGGGAGGCGTTTCCTAGTCACCCAATGTGTATGTCAGCGACGACCCTGGGTCGGCCTGATGGCGGCTTCTGGTACAGATCCTGACTAGGACTTCAAACCCCTGTCCGTGATCCCTCGACAGTCGTACAGCGTATACGACCTGTCGGCAAGTCTGAACCCCGAGATGTGTGGATACCATCCACCAGATGTCGGGGTATGCGCGAGTCTAGACCCCGAGATACGTGAAGAGCCATTCACTGAATGTCGGGGTATGAGAAATTACACCCCGGGGTACAAGGAAGCCGTCCTTCGTAGCGCGGGGTGTGGATAGAATTAGACCCCAGAGGGAATGAGAGTCGATGGGGTCCAAAGTGAGAACACAAGCCAGTATCAAGCCAAAGTGGGCCTGAGATTAGACGAGGTAGAATCTACTGTACAGGAGATTCTACTACTGATTATATAGTAAAATAAATATACTTGGTGATCGTGGTTTCCTAGTAACTAACCGCTGCGTAGGGTTAATGCGACAGTTTGTTGGCGTAGAGGGGGTTTCGATGCCGGTCGAAACCTCCTGGTTTGAATAACTTCGATTGGAATTTGAAAAGCATTGCCGTTCGTGCCGTGCTGATCCGAGTATGCCGAGTCGTGATCCGAGCGTGATCATGACATTATCCCCCCCCCTTCAAGGTCGGTGTCCCAACGACCTATCTGTCCTTTCTCCTATTTTTTCGACACCGTCCTGTTCCCGCCCCAATATTCCCCTGCTTTTTACACCCCGAGTCCCCCTATCGTCCCCTTCTGGCACCCCGAGACCCCTGGTCCGTCTCGCGTCATTGTTCCCTTTGGTCTCTTCTCCTTTTCTCTCCCGCTACGTTTCATCACCTTATCTCAACTAAATCGTCCTTCCCTCCCAATCCGGCCGTTCCCCGCTTCCTTCCCAATCCGTCTCCCATCATTTGATCTTGCGCTGATTTTTGAGGATCCCGCCATTGTCGAACTTTGATCGACTTCCCGATTTGGAACGACCCTGGCGCAGCCCTGGACCCCGATCTCAGAAGCCGTTCCTGAGGATCGGGGTGTGCTGCGGGGTCTCGGGTTATGGCTTCACACGCCCCCCCCCTTTCCTCTACTTTCTCTTTCGTCCCCCCATGTCGTCCACCAAATCCAACGCCCCGCCGTCCACGTCGCGTGGTCCGCCGCCGTCGTCCACTTCGGGTGGGCGGTCCTCCATTGCCTCTCCCGTTCTGATCGCTCAAACGCCGGCGCGAGTGGGTGTACTTCCTCAAGCCGCGTCCCGTCCGCGTCAAGCCCCTTCCTGTCCGAGATCCCACCACCTCGCTCGAGCCCCACCCGTTTCGCCATTTCCAAGGCCCTCGCATTTGCGTGGATATTGACCACAGCTTTTTCTTGGCGACGTCACCCACGATTGCCACTAATGGCGAGGTGGGCCCCGAACCTGATTTTGTGCCCGACGAGGCGTTCTTTGCCTGATTGTGCTGCACCTCCCCACCGTACCTGCAGTCTTTCTGCCTCCAACACCCCGGGCCTCCTTCTATCCACGACTTCTGCCCCTGGATCACACCCTTCCACGAGCGCCTCCTTCCATTCGTCCCTTTTGGCAGCGTCCCCCTCTCTTTCCCGCCCGAATTCACGGTGGCCGATATTGCCCACCACCTCTTGTGCGCCCTGATGTGTTTCGCCCTCTGGGAAATGGACGTCATCGGGGAGCCCGGTGGTCTGGTCGTTGTGTTTTGGAACAAGCCCGCCGTTGGTTGGGATCACAAAGAAGCCCGTTAGGAGCGTAGGCGGTGGCGAGAAAAACTGGTTGACACCCTGGACACAGTCCGAGCGCTCACTCTCCAGCACGCCGAGCAGTCCGACGACCCGATGGAAGTCGTCCGCGAAATCGTAAGCTCGCCTTCTCCCTTCGTCCGGGGTATCGGGGTCTGAACGTCTCCCGCTCAGCTCCGCCTTCTACACCTCTGCTTCTTCATCTCCCGCCACGGTGCCAACATCTCGCTGTCCCAGTGGTACACCCGCGCGCTCCGCCACTTTGTCCAGCCGGCGTTCACCGACTACCCCGAGTCTGCACGCAAGCGGTGGATCCGCGACCGCCTTGAAGACAAATGCTCGCTTTTCGACGATAAACCCCTTTTCCCCATAGTGTTTCAATGCCCTCTCGCCAGCCTGCGGGTTCACAGCAAGTACTGGCCGGACCCCCGCATTGGCGACGTCTCGAAGCAGCTTTTCAACGGCCAGCCCGTCTTCGACTACCGCCTCGGGGAGTGGCACCAACTTTTCTTCTGGTTGGCCGGTAGGCCCTTCCTTTCCACCTGCTCTTCTCCTGCTAACCCCGTTCCCCAGCTGTCGCCGAAACGGGGGTCTTCCACCTGTTCGATCCCGATGCTTTCGACCCTGACTCCGAGGACTGGCCCTTCGAGTTGTCCGCCTCGATTGCGGAGGGCGCCGCGTTGGGGCTTTTCTTGCAAGAATTGGCGCCCACACTTCCCCCGGGGTCTTACTCCCCGGAGGAGCGTTTCCTTTTCCACGGTTTCACTCCTCCGCCTCCTGTCCCCGCAATCTCGGCCGACATTGAGATGCCCGCCGCGTCTCCCTCTCCTGAACCCGTTGTCGCGGCGGTGGACCCCCGACTTCTTGGTGCCTCGCCATCTCCGCTGCCACGTGCCTCTGTCGAGAAGTGAAAGTCATGCTCCCCCCCTTCTTCCTCTTCTTCCTCTTCTGAATCCGACGACCCCAAACCGTGTGGTCCCCCTCCTCTCAAGAAACCACGCGTGTACGTGCAGGTCCCGCCCCGCCCCAAGTCGTCTTCTGGCGCTTCCGCCCGCCGACGTACACCCACCGAGCCCCGGGCAGATCGCCACCCCACCGAACCCCGGGCAGACCGCCGCCCCACTGAGGGTGCGCGCGGTCAGGCACCTCCAACGGGTCCTCGTGCCATGCGGACACCGCTGTCGTCCGAGTCTTGGTCCCGGGGTGTACCTACTGCACCCGGAACTCTAGGCTGTGCACAATGGACCGGGCTTGGGACGAGGTGTTGCCACGCAAGACCCCGTCCAACTGCAACGCGTGGATAAAGGGGCACGTCCAATGTACGATGTGGGGAAATTTCTCGCAGGCCTGGTCGGATGAAGCTCGCAAAGTCCTCTCGTCGTACGCGTTCGCATACTGGGAGCACGTGGGGAATGGGTTCTTCGTGCGTTTGGTACCGGACGCGCGTTTGGTCGACCTCCTGTCTCTCTGTAGGTGATTCCGTCGACATTTTGCGTTCCAGTTACTGAAGTATGTCGTTTCTCTTGCAGCGGCGAGGATGAGCTTTTGACAGCTCATATACAATTACCTCCCACCGACCAACACCGAGCGCGCCACCAAGTGTCGCAACACCGAGCGTTCAAAGTCCTCTCCCGTTGCACCCACTTCTAGTGCCGCCGAGTCTGGGGGTGCCCCTCGGCGGACTCGTTCTTCGTCTCGCGCTTGACCTGCCACCCCCCCTCACCACGTTCCTCCGATTGTCGTAATTTCTTCTGACACAGAGGAGGAGACCCCGGTGCGACGTCATGGGCAGGGAAAGCAGTGGGTTAAGAACCCGGTCCCCACAGAGGAGGTGGATGAGCTGCTCTCCGATTCCGCGCAAGGTCTGCCCGTCGGGGTTCGTGCAGGGGATTATGTTGCGGACGAGGATGACTTTGATGTGTCGCAGCTGCAAGATTTGCCGCGCACACAGCCTCCTTCGCACGCCGGCCCTTCCAGTCATCCGGGCCCTGTGCCCCCTTCTTCCTCTGAGCAGCAAAGCTCTGCCTCAGGTTCACTACCACCCCGGGGTCCCGGGGGCCGGGCCTGCTATCCCTGCAGGACCCCATTTTCCTGGGTTTCCCTACCTCCCAACTCCTGGAACCCAACGCGTTTGACGTCTCGAACCTGACCGCCGATGCGGAGATGATGGTCGCCTTTTTCGAGGACCACCGAAAGGCCAACGAGACCGATTATTTTGTCTATATGTCGGCCCTCCTGGGCATCGTTCACAAGGTGATAAAGCATCGGCGGGGTCTGGGGAAGGATAAAGGGAAGGCACCGGGGTCTTTGAAACGTGAGAAGGGGGAGTAAAGGTTCGCGTCTGCCGGGGTGTCGTCGCGTTTTGTGCTGGGTGCACCGCCCCGCCTGTATTTCTTCGTTTACTGTTTCGTGTTTCGAATATATCGATTTTTCTTGATTCCACGTGATCGCGTTCGCCCATCCGGGTCCCGGTTGGAGAGATAAAAGATTGGTGTGAGATTTTGATTTCAGATAAGAAGAGATAAGATAACGCCATGGGTATAGAGCGACACCGGTCGCGGGTATCTCCTTCGGGTTTCCTACTCATCCACTTTCGGCAGCCGGGGTGTTAGAGACCTCGGGTCCTATTCCCTCGATCTCCACTCCCCACCGCAATCCTATTTGGGCCCCTGAGTCCAAGTAGACCTCACGGGGTGGGATGTCGGGATCATGAACGCGTGCATGGGCCAGGATTGCTTCGTCGGCCCATGCCGTCACCGATATGTTGTCGTTGTTCCTTTCTGGACCCCGTGCTGCGACAGGGTGTCCTCTTGGTCGAGGGTGGGCTCGCACCGAGCGGCGAGCGGGGTATGCCACAGGCTCCGAGATGCGCGCCAGCCACACCCCGATCCGGTGGGTAAGGTATCGCATTCTGCGCAGTACAGGGTTATTGTACTGCAGGCGTAAACCCTGCTGGTACGCTCCCCTGCTGACAGGGCGCCGGTGGTACCACCCCACCCCTACTCCCAATACCCCGATGATCACCGTCATGTACACCACAGCTTCAAAGAGCTGCTGTAATCCCTTCACCACATCTATTCCTTCTGGTATCCCCATGATCATACAAACTACTGGAACCGCCGTGGTTGCAGTACATCGAACCATTGGGATCTTTGCGTGTGTGTGTTGTGTTTGGAGTAGTGGTACCCTCCGCGAATAACCCAGTCGCGTTTTCTCTTCGTGCGCGGTTTATTTGGTGTTCGCGAGGGCCTTTCGCGCTTCGTACGTTTCGACGGGTTTCGAAAAGTCGGAGCCGGTAGTTGAGATTCTACCTTCTGTCAGCAACGACTGAAATTTCCTCGGGTCGGCCGATGAACTCGGCTGACCGAGTAAGCCGATGCACGGACATAACAGGTGTGAACTTTGATTCCAGTGAACTTTTGTGGTGACGGGTGACACCCCGTGAACTAGTGGTCAGAATACTACAGTATCACCAAAGTATCTTGCGGAATTATTGGTGAAACAGCCACAGCTGACGCTAAATCGCCAGGCATCAACGCAAGGATGCCAGGACAGGACCAGTGTTCATCGAAATTGTCTTTCTTGAAGCCTTGAAGCCAACCAAATATTTTCTGGTGGAGGTGAAAAATCCAAACTTCCTTCACCACTTTTTGTCTCTCTTTTGGATTTTTCACCTTAAGCTTGAAAAATTTGTGGAAATGGTTTGAATTTTTCACCTACTTTTCCAGTGAAAAAAGTCTGAAAAACAAATGACATCTTTTACCCTAAATTGTCCTGAAAAACTTGAAACCCTCAACCAGTGCATGATTGATTAGATTACTGATTAGAATTCCCTGGGCCTTATGTAAACCCGAAGTATCCGATGAAATTTTCGGCTGCCTTATTGCAATTTTCAAAAATAATGGCACTCGTCCAAAAAAAGTAGATGTTCTCCCGTTGATTGAGGAACAAGTGATCGGGACGAACAGGGTTTGCGCATCACAGAGGTCGGCGATCGAGGAGGCTCTCCTTGCCCTTGACACCCACTTAGTCTTTTGGGAGCTGGTGTCCCTCGGCTCTTCCGGGCTCTCTTCGTTTTCTTGGCCTCCCACCTACCCTTCAAACTTGAGATCTTCACTCTAATCACTTTATTCACTTAAAATCCCTTCTCTTCTAGAAATGGTTGAGTTACACCTCTGGCTACTATCACACCTACTACCTTATGTATGTTATGTAGATGGTTGGGCCAGTGTTGGGGTATCCTGACCAAACCCCACGATTGCGCCGGGAAGGGCACCACCTTCCGCCTCATTCAAGCAATACATTGGGATTCTGGGCCTCACGGCCGCCATCTGGTGCTGATACTGAACCGACGGATTAGGATGCACAAGAAAAGAAAAGTTTCTGAGCTGAGGGCAAGAGGTTGCCGGTTCGCACCGCGCTGCCAACATCCCCTTTTTAAAGTAATAAGACCAAACAACACATCAATCTCGTCGTGTCGACGGTCATCGCGCAGCAGGTTTTGCAGCTAAACTCAAGAGAATTGATCTAAAGTGGCCCAGGGAAATTATTGAGGTCTCTGGTGGCCTAGGTCATTTCCTCGTGACAAGTAAAAAATATCCCTGGCACATGACACAGGGGGCAAAAATCATGTGCACCTGTCATTACCGCAACCAAACCCCAACCGACCGGGACCCAGAATAGAATCCTTTTAGGCCGGATTAAAAGGCTAGTGAAAATAACTTGTATTAGTTGGCAAATACATTGTAGTTAAAATAATGCGAATTGACACCGTAAAACAGGCTCGTCGAAGCAAGATGATTTGGTTGAGGTTTCTAATTGTGGGAAATGACCCTGTTGTTATGGTTGGGTCCAGGGAGAGCTGGTTGGGGGCCCAGGCGACTGGTCCGAAGGGAGCGAAATTAGGTTGGGTGGTTCCCGAGTCGGGTCGGGAACAGCGAGACACGTCGGGAAGTATCGGGCCAACGGTGAGGGATGACACAACATTACTGAGGTGCAGGGTGAGGGTATACTGCTGGGGCCTGGAGAGATTTGAGCATTGGTGAAGAAGAGCAAGTGTTAAAAGCTGAGCACACTGTATAGTGCTGGCAAGGTGTCATGATTCAGGGGCTCCGGCCCGTTTTCACGACCTTTTCCGCAATTCCCACCAACACTATCCGGGTTATTCCCGGGTTATTCATACGAGTTATTCATACGAGAATAACCCGGTGATCTACGCAGCTGCACACCACCACTTCGGTTTCTAACACAGGAGGACCGGGTTATTCACAGGGGAATAACCCGGCCAGGAGAACCAACACGATCCCCTGATCGGTCCCTAAAGGCCAAAACACCAAGTATCATCAGCAATCAGTCCTATACGTTGAGGGCCTTAATCTGTTCCTTAATTCACCCGGAATGTCGACAGCAACCCTGTGTTGACATTTAAACCATGGCTAAAGGTTCTGGCTATGCCCCTAGACCAGTAGGTATAAATACTCAGTAGAATCTACTTGTACATTAGATTCTACCTCGTCTAATACCAGCTCTACTTTGGTCTCGCAACAGCAACACGTCTTCTCCCAGCTCTGGCCCTCTTCTTCATACATTACCTCTTCTCCTGGGCATTGCTCCGAGTTCGGTGTCTTGGTGGTTACCATACCACTTTTGGGTCCTTCGCTATCCCCCCCCGAGTCGACTTCAGCCAACCACCTAACGAAGAGGCTATACAGCTTTATCTCCTCGTCGGATACCGAACCGGGTTCTAATCAGATTATTCGAGCATCGTCCCGGCCCGGTTCTTCTGTATCCAGTCACCGCCGGGCCGACCTAGTGCTGACACGAGGTTCGGCTCGGTTCGAATTCAGGGTGCATTTCCCTGAACGCCGAACTCGAATGCGGTGTCCGGTCCAGCCACTGGCCTGTTGGAATAGTGCAAGCCAACTTGTATGGACACGTATGCTGCCACATTGTGCATGGATACACACAGCACGGTGAAATGTGTACCCATGGTTTCAGCTGGTCTGATGCCATTTGTTTCTTGAAACTCATTGTCCCATGCACCTTGTTTATCTCATTGTTCTTAGATGTATAAAAGGCCCGAGATTATCTTGAGTAAAATATATTCTATTGCACCCCCATTCAAACCAACCTACAAATTTCTACATGGCCGAACCCCGAACCTGAACCTGTGTTCAAGTTCGGTTCGGTGTTCAAACATGTTCGAACCTGAGCCAAATTCGGCCTTCTCGGGCCTCCAGAAAGTGCTCCAAAATCATAGATCTTGGTTTTTTCTTCGTGATAACCTTGCCAGTTGCATCTGGAGTAGTGTTCAGTGCCAAAATAGCCAAAATAGCCCTAAAATCACTAAAGTCCCACAGTTGGAAAATCTAGCACTCCGAGATGGGACGGGAGGGCTGTGAAATCCAAGTCAAATCAACCCTAAGTCAGGCCTTGGAATGCAAAGGTATGGAACTGAAGAGACAGAGGTCAGAATCGGGGAGAGAACATTCCGCATATATCCGAAATTCACTGATTCTGAGCCCTTTCGGTTCAGGTTCGAACCGTTTTCTGAACCGGACCTTGCCAGCACTAAGCACACAGTTGGACCATGGAAATATTTGAGCAGCTCTAACACATCTGAATAAGTAATGCAGGTTTTTTTTAGAGTTTCTAGCTACATGGATGATATCTTTTCCGCTTTATTTCAGTATCAGGATCAGTGGTGCTGTTTGTGAACGGCCTCTGATGGACCGGGATCTGCCAAAGTCGGCTGGTGAACTCAAATGACCGGAAGACATCCCCAGGACATCTTGATCCAACTGGAGAATCCTCCCTCCTTTCCCTCCTTTGCAATATTTATTTCTTTATTTTTTGTTAACTTTCGCTGGCATCGCCCAACCCGGCGGCCTGGCGTAAGCCCAGTGTCGATTCACACGCTGCCTGTTGAACATCAACCACCATCTCCCTGTCCGCAAAGTGCCATTGCAGGACAGGTATGCCCTGTTCTTACCTCATTCACTCAATACTTACTTACTGAACCTCCCACAGTCCCGGTTCTCGCAATCCGAAGGCACGGTCAAATTTGTTCATTTCAAGTTCTCAACGCAGCTTCAAGCTTCAAATTTACATCGACCTTCTAATACCGACTTTTGGCGACTTCTCTTCAGCTCTGGATAGCCTTACATTCAACTTTCGACCGACCTCCATCTGACACTCATTAAATCCAACGTGGCTTCAATTTCCCTTCAAATTCCAAGCCCGCCGGAGCTCTAATGACCCCAACAAGGTTTTCGCAGCCCAATTTCTACTCTCTGGATGCTTTCAGTCTTGGGCTTCACCCCTTCAGATCTATCCCAACGTCGCAACGTTCTTGAATTGACTTCAACCCCCAGCCCGCGATTCATACCTGCTTCAAGACAGTATGTACATTCTCTCCTCAATATTCACCGTAAAATTACTGACCTTTACGATCTAGAACCTTTACTCTCTATTGCTGCTGCTTCAAGCCCAACTGGCTTTGGCCCTCATCTTCGGGGAGAACTATCGTCAAGATTCACTCGCCCACGTCGCCTTGTCCTCAATTTGAGTTATGAATTGAGAGGTACGTTGTACTATACTCTTGCCTCCCAAACGATACTTACTTTGTTTTCACTCTGCAGACTTGGTTTGGCTCTTAATGACCCTCCAGTTGCTCGGCTACAGTGTCGTTCCAGGTGTGTCCCATGAACCTCTGGGCCGGGTATTCTCCCTAACCTTCGTTTCAATCCTAGTCCTGCGTCCTTGAGTCTTGACCAAGTTTGGCCCGGAATCGCATAACCCTTTGGTCGCTGGTATTCGTTTTAATCCCTGATCCTGCGCCCTTGAGTCTTGACCAAGTTTGACCGGGAGACCATGGGCCTCGACTTCAGCCGCTCAATTCCTCTTCAAGACTTAATTACCGCCCATAGTTTTACTAACCTTCGTGTTAGTTTGGCCTTCTTCCGGCCATTCAAACTCGGCGCGGTCCCTTCTATGCGCGATACTTACAGACTATTTACTATGAAGGCCGCCTTTGGACAAAAATAAATTGGTTTTATTTTCACGACGAATCACAAGGGATCACTGGTTCATAGCCATTCATAGGCAAACATAATGGCCGCCATGACTATTCCCGTCGGTCCACAGCGATTCATGACAGTTCATCGTGAAATTGCATAATACATCAACGGGTGCAGCTCAAAGGCAGAAGATCGAATCGGCTGGGGCAGAGAATATCTGAGAGAACTCGGGTAGAATTGATCTCGGGTAGCTCTCTCCGTTCCATCCCGAGCTCGGGTAGAATATTCAGCGGGCCGAAAGATAGTGTTATCCTTTTATAGTTCCAAGCCCTTGGAATGGGGTACATTTTTTTTCAAGCCAGGCCACCCCTTTATGGACCTTTATCCACCATACTAAACTGAGAGACAATTTATGATTTTGAGCACATTACTTGTTGCCACGTGGGTGCCGGGGATTTCGGCATATCGGCATCCCTCCGAACACTCAACTTTACAACTTCCCTCTGGACTCAATAGCTTTCATCTGGGCCTCACTTGCATCAATGTTGTCCGGCCCAAGCACGACAACTTATAGAGGCTTATAAGGAAGGGTGTGTAATTATTTATTGGCTATGAATATATGAACGACCGACCTACTTCACTAACTGAGTCAAAAGCCGGCTGTGCCGAATTGTCCGCATGTGATCGCTTCTCAACTTTTCTACCCGACCGTCACTTTGCACCGCAAAATTCTACCCATCTTTATAATTTCTTGATTGATGTCTCTAGAGATTCTCTGAGAGAATTGATCCCAGCGGATTCGACGTCCTCCTCAAAGGGGACGGCGATGGCGGAACTCGAGGCTTCTGATCCGGGTTGCCTTTCAGATGTTTTGAGGCATCCCAAACACACCGACAAATCATAGTCTTGTAAACGACTTTCTACGATTTTAGGAGATAGTTGTTCCTACCTGTAGAAAGACAAATCAGAACTTTCAGCCGCTGATGGCTGGGCTGAAAGTTCTGATTTGTCGGTGTGAAAGGCATCCAGAGGCCAAGGTGTACTCTCACAAATAGCTCCCAAGATGTAGTAAGCGGACCCCCACGCGCTGCGAATTCTCTGAACTCATTCAACAAATCAATAAATAGACTCGTGAGCCATGTGTTAACCGTAAGAGGAGAGTACATACAAGAATAGTAGCATTAGGCATTCGGGGTGTGGCCGAATGCCTATTGATGGCAGCGAACACCTATTTTACCGGCCAGGAAATTGAGGGTCCATCAATCCTGCTGTATTTCAGCAGTTTTGCACAAGTCCCTATATTCAGAGGAACGGCTCACTCCGCAAGTCTCGCCCGGCCTCGTGCCTCGGCCGACTCGCCTTCCTCGCGAGCCTTTATGCGAAAGGCTTTCAAACCCCCGCTCTTGACTTTCTCTCACCGCAGGCACATTTTTCTCGAACAGAGTCGAACAGTAATTATTAATAACGGGTGGGATCAACTTGAACGAGAGGTGTCAAAAGGGGTGAAGTCGGTGGGGAGATAAACGGTGCGCTGAACACACGAAAAGCGCTGGGTGAGGAGGCAGAGAAAATGTGTTAAAAAGGGGCAGGAAATACAATATCCTTGGCGCCAAAAACATTTCTTTAATTTTTTATTTATTAAATTTCGAGTTTCATGTATGATCGTGTATGATCTTTCGTGTTGGAGACCTGGACCTAAATCGGTACCAGGAACTAACCTCTAACCAAAACCTAACCACTAACCAAAGCCACCTAACACGAACCTAGCCGGCCACATTCGGCAATTTGCCGAGCCGTGTCATTGATGGATAGGCATTCATTGCCATCAATAGGCGTTCGGGCGTTTTAGTTCGAACGCCTACTTTTGATTGCTACCAAAGTTGTCGTGCCTCCCGTAAGAGGTCCGAATGAGGTAAAGAAAGCGAATCCTGCTGTATAGTGACACTGAGGGTAATGGATAACATAACACTAATAGCAATAGTCACAGACCGATTCAGAGAGTTCAAGGATATTGCCAGGCCAAAGCGGATCAGGGCAACATGCGCGGCACAATGGCAATTCTCTCTCACGGTTGACAAGGGGAACTCGGGATTAAAATATCGGAAGGGGGGAGGGGGGGGGGGGGGGGTCTGGTCGAGGCTGAAAAAAACTTCTTACTATAGGTTATGGGAGGGTAGAAAAGGGCTGGGAGAAGCATGGTAGAGCTCCTAGTAGGTGAGAAACTCCGGATTCTGCTTCCTACTTGCTTCAGGACATGTCAAGACATCATCTCCACCCAAGTTTAACCAAAAGGTGTCTTCGAGTGGTCTTGGAATGAGATTCAACAAATTTCTGGAGGTCTACTTAAAGGTTTAGCAGCACTATAGATAGGTTCTGGGACCATGGCATGTACCTTACACATTAAAATCAAGTCGTTGTAGGGTCTGAACTAGATCCGGTAAGCGGCGGGAATGCCGGGGGGAGCGGCCCGGCGCCAGGGGTGGGAAACACCTTCCCTATATAGTAAGAGGGGGGGTGGGGGAGTCCAGGTCGGGCTGAAAAAAAATTATCGACCCCCCTTCCGACTTTCGAATCCCGAGTTCCCCTTGACGGTTGACAGGCCATTGTGAATCACAATGAATCACAATGATTTGTTGTGATTCACAAGGAATCGTCGGGAAAATGAAAAGCAAAAGCAAAATGTAATTTTGTCCGAGGGCGGCCACCGAAATTTACTGTCCATGTACTTCCCTTCCCATATAATTCTTGTTACATCCTTCAATTCTCTTCGCTTCCTCCCTTCCTCAAGTACTGACTTTGACTCCTCACAGAACCTGAATATAATTCATTTCACCCCCTGCTCTGCATCGAATTCGACGCGCCGTCATGTTGCGGCAAATGTGAGGGTGGGTTCAATACTTACCCTGGTCTTCGACTAGGGACTCGAATCAAATTCAATTTGGGTTGACCCAGGTCAGTTTCATTGCATTCGATTTTTCTTGGGATCTTGACTGACTGCTGCAAAGCGAAACTTGCATGACACTTGCTTACCTGGGCCTTGGTCATGAATCCAGATTTAGACTAGGACTGAACGAACACATAGTCCAACGTCCATCGCCAACGCTTCAACTGCAAGCAAGCAAATACCGGGACTGAATCCCATCCCAATAAGTCACGGTTGCAGCCCCCGAATGACAGTACCATACTTACCGCTCGAATCTTCATTTTAGTCAATAATACATCGAAACCAGACCGGCGCCCCTGCGGATGCCCATTCAAGTTGGGTTGAGCTTGGCTAGCATAAATCCAGCGGTACGTACCCCGCTTCGTTCCTTGTATTATCTCCCCGCTGACCGACTTTTCGCAGCTTGCTTTGATTTGAATTTCGATCCCCGACCTGTCTGCGTCGTTCAGCGTGCTTCAAGTGCTTCGCGCCCTTTAAGCTTCAAGTTCTCAAGCTCTCAAGACCCCAAGTTCTCGAAGCCTCGACGGTTCACCATTGAATTCGATTCCGCGCAATCTGTGCTCACGAGAATTCAAGTCCCGCAGGTAATTTTTAATTTGGTCTGTGAATGTATTCGGAGATATGTACCTACATACACAACAGGCGGCGCGAGGTGGGTACGGGTACGGGTACGGAGGTGGGAGGGAGGGGAGGATGGGAGGGGAGGATGGGAGGGGATGGGAGGGGAGAAGGTGGAGAGGTGGGACGTCGATACGGCGAGTTTGCGCGCCCCGCGCAAACTCGGTCCGCGCGCCCGCATGTATGTGCGGTGCGCGCGGGGACTCGACGCGCACGACGAACGCGCGGCAGCGACGTCCGCACGCACACGGCGTTCGCGCTGACCGCGGGCGCGAGTGCGCGCATAGTCCAAGTGCACGCGACTCGGCGCGGGTGCGTTGTGCAGCGGTGTTACGTGAAGGGGGAAGCGGGAACGAGGACGGAAAACAGGGCGGCGACGGAGGGAGATGGGACGAGGGCAGGTGCGATGGGAACGGGGAGGGCAAGGCGGGGAACGAGGGGGGAGAGGATGGGATGGGGATGGGATGGGCACGAAGCTGCGGTGAGCGCATGTCCGCTGTGCGGGGACTCGAAGCACACGGCGGCAGCAGTGCCTCCACTAGGCGCGCCGCAGCAGTGAGACAGCGGGGCGCAGGTACGGGTGTGGACTCGACGGCGGGAGCGCCAACACGCGACGTCAGGGTACAGGGAGTGTGGGAAGGGACGATGGAGTGGGGAGGAGGATGGGAAGAGAATGACGCGACATAAGCGCGAAGGTGCGTCCATTTTCCTTCAAAGGGCTCGACGCGCACGACGAACGCGCGGCAGCAGCATCTGCACGCGCACGGAGTTCGCGGCCGAGCGCGTGTGCGAATGCGCGTAAACGGCACCCGGTACAGTCCCGGGTGCAATCGACTCGGCGCGGGTGCGTTGTGCGGCGGTGTACACGACGGCGGGGTGGACGCGGCGAACGGCGACAGCGACGGTGACGCAGTGAGGCGGAACGGGGTGTGTGTGATGGGAACGGGGAGGGAAAGGGCAGGGGAGGGAAGGGAACGAGGGGAGAGGATGGGGATGGGAGGATGGGAGGGGAGAAGGGAGAGGGTGTGGGTGGAGAGGCGCGGGAGTGTGCGGTGGCGTCGCTACGGCGGACCCCGCGCAAACTCGGTCCGCGCCCGCATGTATGTCTGGCGCCGAGACTCGACGCACACGACGAACGCGCGGCAGCGACGTCTGCACGCGCACGGAGTTCGCACCGAGTGTAGGCGCGAGTGCACGCAAGCAGCACCCGGTGCATAGTGCCAGGTGCACGCGAGTCGGTGCGGGTGCGTTGTGCGGCGGGGCGGCGGTATACACAAGGGCGGGGCGGACGCAGGGAACGGCGACGGCGACGGCGATGCAGCGAGACGAGCGAGGGGGCGTGTGATGGGAACGGGGAGGAGAAGGGACGGGGAACAAGGGGAGGATGGGGATGGGGAGATGGGCGCGGTGAGCCCATGTGCGCTGATGCGGGGACTCGAAGCGCACGGCGTCCCCGCACACACACGGCAACAGTATCTCGCCGCGGGTGCAGGTGCATTGTGCGGTGGTGCACACGAGGGCGGGGCGGACGCGGGGAACGGCGATGGTGACGGCGGCGCAGTGAGGCGAGACGGGACGAGGGAACGAGAGGAAGGGGGCGGGGGAGCGAGGGAGAGGATGGGCATGGGGAGATGGGATGGGGAGGAAGCATGTGCGCTGTGCGGGTACTCGAAGCGCACGGTGTCCCCGCACACGCGGCAGTAGGACCCACCAGGTGCGCTGCAGCGGTGGAAAAAGCGGAGCGCGGGGCGGGTGCGGGTATCCGCGCGAACTCGACGGCGGGAGCGCCAGCATGCGACGTTTGGGTACAGGGAGAGGGAAAAAGGGACGATGGGGAGGGGAGGAGGATGAGGAGAGGATGCAGGGTGAAGGTACGTCCATTCTTTATATCTTCCTTCGAACCGAGCGCCGCTGACGATTATCCGCGCACACAGCGCACAGAGGGCGTGCACAACGTGGGGAAACAGTGAACAAGTCAAACGGAAGGGGGTGCAAGTGTACGCACCTTCATGTCCTTCGATTCAGCGCCCACGATGCCCTCTTTTCAGTCTAGCGGATGATAGCGCAGGGGACGGCAGCGCGCGATCTACAGGAGGCGGTATCGACGGTATTCGTGCATGGCACTCGACGCGGAGGGAGCCGCGGGCGGTGGGGCGGTAAGCGGGCGAGACGGGGAGACGAAGCGGGGGCCTGCGCGCGAGTGAAGGCGTGAGGAAAGGAGGCTGATGGACTGGCTGGGGATAGGACTAGATTGGGCATTAGAGCGACGAGACGTGAGCAAGGCAAGACGGCGCAGGTGTACGCACCTCTCGCGAGTTTGGTGAGGGCATCGGGCGATGGTGCGGTCGTCAAGGAGCGTTGTGGGTCTGCTTCAAGGGTGCTCAAGGGCGACAGGGCTCTGCATACGCGTTAGTTTTGGGGTAGAACGTGGGAGACTGGCGTACCCTCGATGTTTTTCTTTCGTGGCCGTGGTGGACGAGAGAAAGAACGGAATCCCGGCCCGAGAGCGATAGGGCCCAAAATAGAATACTCCAACTAGGAAAGCGGCTTATGCGGCAAGAGGTCCGATCCTGATGCGGACGGAAACGGGTCAAAAAAACACTCAACGTCCGATCACAATGCGGACAAAATTCCAGAAAAAGGACGCGATGTTCGATCCAGACGGCGGACGGAAATTTTGTATGTCCGTCCATGTCCGATCCTTGTGCGTACAGGATTCGAGAAAAATTGTGATTTCAGCCGAGTTTCAGGGCTCTCCGAGGGTGATGGACAAAAATCTTGTCCCATACATACAAATTCACTGTCTTGCAGCCAAAAAGGGACCCTCTCGCAGAAAGAGGTCCGATCAGCTTTGCGGACGAAGTCGCTCGAAAAATGGGCACCCCGATCGTAATGCGTACGCGATGTGCCGAAAAGCCGATGTACGGAAACGGCCAAATTGACCGGATTCGGATCGGACCTCTTGCAGCATAAGCCGCTTTCCTCTCCAACTTCGTCGCCTCGTCGCTTGCTCTTCCCAACTACGACACGCGCCCACATTTGACCCGAATACCACGGCGGGTCGTTCAGTCAGCTCGTCAAGAGTCAATTGTGCGAGTCTCGATGAGCAGAAACTGATTGTTTTGGAGACTACCGCTCGGTGCTGCTCTTTGTCGCACAAGAGATACAAGCTTCAAGTTTTTACATAGACTGACACAATAGCCTATCTTGACTTAGATCCACCGCCCACATTCATGAGCCCCACCTTACGGACTCTCGGTGAGTCACCCCCCGCCGGTGTGCCGTTCCCATCGGTGCGAGGTATGCCAGTGAACGGACAGCCGTAGGGTTGGAGCCAACGTTTATCTGATCCAGGCGCAAGGGGTCATTGAAGCAATGGATTTTCTCCCATTGATAGCAGCTACCTCCTACTCACCTCATAACGAAGCAACCGAGACTCGGCCAATTTTCGCCGTCTTTCTTGCCTTATGGATACCAGATAAGCGAAGTTGTGGCTATTCAAAATTGAACTCATTTGCGCCGACTGTGGAGTACTTAAATTGCGTAAAATACAGCATTTACCTTCGGACCCATGGAGTGTTGGAAGCCGTACGGTCTACTCAAATCCTATGCTAACACTCTCTTTATTACCATTTCTCGAATACACCACCCATCCTCTTTGCAACACTTCCGTCCACGTAAATGCGAGCCTACAACTGTCTCAGCATATTGGTGCTCGCCATGCACTTCAGCACGGCAACCCCAATCGGCGCAGGTCGCGAAATCACCACGGACAGTGGTGTCCTACACGGATTCATTGACCCCTCCTCGTCCGCTGTGCGCCAGTTCCTCGGCGTGTCTTTCGCACTTCCTCCAACCAGCACCCGAAGATGGCTCCCTCCCATGGGTTTCAACAAGTCCACGGTCTCCATCAACACAACAGCATTCGGCCCCGCGTGTCCACAGATTCCGCTGAGCACACAGCTCACCCCCGACATCTTTTCCACCAAAGGCGGAAACCAAACCGAATTCTTTCCCGTCGAAGAGTTTAGCGAGGACTGCCTCACCCTGAACGTCTGGACCCCCGCGTCGACGGATGGGTCAAAACTCCCCGTCTTGGTCTGGTTCTTCGGCGGGGCGTTTCTTCAGGGGGGCGCTCACTCACTGTATTTCAACCCGACATCCTGGATCCAGCGCACACAGGGGCACATCGTGGTCAGTGTCAACTACCGCATCAACATTTTCGGCCTCCCGAATGCTCCCGGGCTCACAGACCGCAATCTCGGTCTCCTAGACCAGCGCGCTGTGCTCGAGTGGGTGCGCACAAATATCGGTGCATTGGGGGGCGATCCAGGACGCATCGTCACGTGGGGCGAATCCTCCGGCACTATCTCTGTTGGTTTCCTCCACTTCCTATTGCCGGCCGACCCAATTGTGTACGGGTCCATCATGGAGAGCGGCACCGCGCTGGTGCCCGCAAAGATCTCCCTCAGCAACGACACGGCACATGAATTACCCGCTGAGGATTATTGCATCTGTATCAAGTTCAGTGTTGATTATATTTGAACAAGCTTGCTGCTGAGACATTTAACCCGAGGGATTAAGGAGTCCGAGAGTTCAAAAGACTTGTCATTCCTGGGTTGAGTTGAATTCCTAGCGAGCAGGACATGGAAGAAAGTCCAAATGTGTGCATCATTTGGTGGTAGATGTACACCTTGCAGTCAGTAACAAGCAGGGAAAGATAGGGTATGTAAATCTATACTACATGCATTCAAGGCCGATTTTCCGGACCCCGAAAGCTGATGCCAGTAAAAGATGCAAGAATTGATTCAAACACGATGTCAGCAGAATTGACAGAGAGGCACATGCAATTGATCGGGACATTTTCGGTGAGCTGAGCACAAACCGTCACTTTGTTCCTGTTTGTGAATTACATACACAACACTGAGACCTGAATACCCTCCGTATCCCCTCGTTGGGTGATTCCCATTAGGGTTTTAAGTATAATCTATTGTGTCACATGATTTGTGTCAATTGTGTGATATGCCCCTGCACGCCAGATATTGCCCATCACAGGTCGTTTGTTCTCCAAGCCCTTGAGAGGCAGATCTGAGGAGACCATGCACTGTGTGCAGGTGATATTGAAAGACCATGTGATGGAGCTGGAGCAGAAACAGCGATGGATGTGTTCATTCCGGGCCAGGAAGTCATTTAATGACATGACAGTAGTTCTGTATCCATATGCTGTATCATGATGGTTTCTTGTATTTATTGAAAACGGCGGAGAAAACTACGTACATTAATGCACCTGATGACCTGCCGTGGTAGACTTAGTCTACCTCAGCTTTGTATTTAGATGGAGGCGTGATATACAAATGTAAACTTAATACCGGCAGTGGTATCTAAATTGGGGTGGGATTTTACATCCCAGACAGGTAAGTGGGTGGCGGAGGCCCAGAATATCCGGACAGGTGATTGATTGTAATCAGGATAAAGATCGGCACCCTGCCTGAAGCTTTGTCCTCGTGTCTCCCACGTTGTGTATCATCTCCTTGTCCTCCACCTCTACGTCCACTACTGTAGTGATACCTCAAGTCAGTTTCTCTCCTGTGAAAATGTTTCTGGTGGTTGATATGCTTACCTCCCAAGTTCAACACGGCATTATGTTTTCCCTAGACAGTGATTCTCGATCACTCCACATTGCTGGTAAGGGACTACTTTCCTGGAGTTGTGAGGTGGAATAATTATCCTGCACAGGTGGCCGAGGTGGTGATGGGGGTCCAGCACACCTCCGAGGTGGCACTGGTGGGGTTGGACAGGGCCCGATTGTGCATATCACTACATCACAGTTAATTGCGCACAATCTGCAAGCCACAGTTGCTACAGATCAGGCATCACAGCTTCAGAACCTCCGAGCATCTCAAATGGCTAGTCATTGCCCTCCTCACTCAAGAATCTTCTGTGGCAGACAGGAGATCCTCACCAAAATGCATCAATCTTTCTCTGACACTGGGATCCAACATACTTATGTGCTACATGGACTTGGAGGTGCCGGGAAAACACAGATTGCTCTGAAATTCATAAAGGAGTCATCATCTCGGTGAGCTTAATAATCCAACTGGAAAGTAATCATTGATCCAGCTGTATGTCAGCTTCTCAGACATCTTTTTCATTGACACCAGCACTATTGCAACAATTGATACAGGTCTCAAGAATATAGCTGTGCTGAAAAATTTTGGAGATTCTCCACAAGACGGATTACTATGGCTGACCAGCAAAGTTGAAGAATGGCTCCTTTTATTTGATAATGCAGATGATCCAAGCATCAATCTGAATGATTTCATTCCTCAGTGCAATCATGGGAATATCATCATCACCTCTCGGAATCCAGGACTGCGTGTTTATGCTGGATCCAACTCCTCCCTTGTCTCAGACATGGAAGAGGAAGATGCAGTGGCATTATTACTCAAGAGTGCTTTGCAAGAGGCCACAGGCCATACTGAACAGATTGCTGCAGAAATTGTGAAGGTCAGACAATTAGCCCTGGCAACTAATCTATTTTTTAATGCTTCCTTCAGTCGTTGCACTATCTACCTCTGGCAATTGTTCAGGCTGGTGCATTCATATCCAAATCTCGAGATCTGGATGGCTATCTGCCTCTTTATATGAAGCACCAAGCACGACTGCTTAGTGAAAAGCCTGCACAGTCTCATGACCAATATGCCTGGACAGTATACACAACATGGCAAATTAGTTTTGACCAACTCACACTGCCAGCTGCCATGTTCTTGCAGCATTGTTCGTTCCTCCATTATAATGGAATCTCAGAGGAAATCTTCCGCTATGCATCAGAGTACCAATTCTCTTCTGATGGTCCATCTGAAGAAGAACTAGAGAAGCCGTTGGAATTCCTGTCACATTTTCTGGCATCAAATGGTGAATGGGACTCTTTGCAGTTTTTGGATGCTACCAATGAGGTCCAATCCTATTCATTGATCACCTTTGATGCAGAGAAGAAGGTCTTTTCTATTCATCCATTGGTACATTCGTGGAGTCAAGGGACAGTCCGAAATCCAGAAAGATACATGTCCACCATGGGGTCCATACTTGGCATGGCTCTTTCAGAACGGCCTCAGTGGGATATGCAATTGGCAAGTCTGCTATTGTGTCCACATATCGAATTGGCTGTAAAGAGGGATGTAGAAATAGCTCTGGTTTTCAGGGCTCAATATGCAACAATATTTCGGGAAGGGGGAAGATACAAACAAGCGACAAGGCTACAGGAAGAAGTGTTGGAGAAAGAGGGACGGCTTCTGGGGGAGGATCATCCAAAAATGCTCCGTACAATGGGTAACCTGGCTAGCTTATACTCAGACCTGGGTGAGCACCAGAAGGCCAAAGAACTCAGGGTTATTGTGCTGGAGAAACAGAAACAGGTTTTGGGCGAGAATCATCCAGACACCCTGCAGACCATGGGTAACCTGGCCAACTCATACTCAGACCTGGGTGAGCACCACAAGGCCAAAGAACTCAATGTTCTTGTGCTGGAGAAACAGAGACAGGTTTTGGGCGAGAATCATCCAAGGACCCTGAGTACAATGGGTAACCTGGCCAACTCATACTCAGACCTGGGTGAGCACCACAAGGCCAAAGAACTCAATGCTATTGTGCTGGAGAAACGAAGACAGCTTCTGGGGGAGGATCATCCAGACACCCTGAAGACCATGAGTAACCTGGCCAGCTCATACTCAGAGCTGGGTGAGCACCAGAAGGCAAAAGAACTCAAGGTTCTTGTGCTGGAGAAACAGAGACAGATTCTGGGTGAGAATCATCCAAGGACCCTGAGTACAATGGGTAACCTGGCCAACTCATACTCATACCTGGGTGAGCACCAGAAGGCAAAAGAACTCAATGTTATTGTGGTGGAGAAACAGAGACAGCTTCTGGGGGAGGATCATCCAGACACCCTGAAGACCATGAGTAACCTGGCCAGCTCATACTCAGAGCTGGGTGAGCACCAGAAGGCAAAAGAACTCAATGTTCTTGTGCTGGAGAAACAGAGACAGGTTTTGGGCGAGAATCATCCAAGGACCCTGAGTACAATGGGTAACCTGGCCAACTCATACTCAGACCTGAGTGAGCACCACAAGGCCAAAGAACTCAATGCTATTGTGCTGGAGAAACGAAGACAGCTTCTGGGGGAGGATCATCCAGACACCCTGAAGACCATGAGTAACCTGGCCAGCTCATACTCAGAGCTGGGTGAGCACCAGAAGGCAAAAGAACTCAAGGTTCTTGTGCTGGAGAAACAGAGACAGATTCTGGGTGAGAATCATCCAGGGACCCTGCAGACCATGGGTAACCTGGCCGTCTCATACTCAGACCTGGGTAAGCACCAGAAGGCCAAAGAACTCAATGTTCTTGTGCTGGAGAAACAGAGACAGGTTTTGGGCGAGAATCATCCAGACACCCTGAGTACAATGGGTAACCTGGCTAGCTTATACTCAGACCTGGGTGAGCACCAGAAGGCCAAAGAACTCAAGGTTATTGTACTGGAGAAACAGAAACGGCTTCTGGGGGAGAATCATCCAGACACCCTGAGTACAATGGGTAACCTGGCCAACTCATACTCAGACCTGGGTGAGCACCACAAGGCCAAAGAACTCGAGGTTATTGTGCTGGAGAAACGGAAACAGGTTTTGGGCGAGAATCATCCAGACACCCTGAGTACAATGGGTAACCTGGCCACCTTATACTCAGACCTGGGTGGGCACCAGAAGGCCAAAGAACTCGAGGTTATTGTGCTGGAGAAACGGAAACAGGTTTTGGGCGAGAATCATCCAGACACCCTGAGTACAATGGGTAACCTGGCCATCTCATACTCAGACCTGGGTGAGCACCAGAAGGCCAAAGAACTCAGGATTCTTGTGCTGGAGAAACAGAAACAGATTCTGGGTGAGAATCATCCAGAGACCCTGAAGACTGAGAAACTGTTAGGCAGTACATCACCAAAACTGGGCAAACCTTCCAGGACCCGGCGAATTTGGGCACTGTTCCACCGCTCGGCAATGTGATCACATCAACATCTAATGTGTTCTCCTTTGTCTTTGCTTTTGTACCATGCCTAGTTTTACTTTTGGTGCATTAATTATGACCTGTGACCTATTAGATTCAACTTGCATACAATTCAAGGTGGGCTGAGACTTGTGACTGGCACTTTTGTCATCCAAACATTCAATACTCACACTTGAGAAAACAATTGAATCCTTTGAAGCCATCCTTCACCCAATCAAGCTCTTCTTCCAATCAACAAGCTCTTGCCTAACACCTCCTTGATCTCAAACTTACATCCTCAATCATTGTCTCTGGCTGCTTTGATACTGCTTCCATATCTGCTCACATCTGGACTAGGTATTATTCTTCCTACTGTACCTGGCTTGGTGATGCATCTAGTGAATGTGGTTCACTGTTGGTTTGGATTTTCTTTCTTTCTTTTTTTGCCTATCTACCTGTGAATATTGCACCACTGTTCGGCATATTTTGTGTCCTCTCAACTTTCTCATAGGCAAACCCGTGTTCTTTCAACAAATTACAGAAGATACCTCATGCTCCTTGTCTTCTGTAGTCAATTGAATCCCCACGAGCACCTCTACCTCCCCCAAATATGTCATGATCATGCTCGGATCACGAGGTGGCATACTCGGATCAGCACGGCACGGACGGCAGCAACTTTTCAAATTCCGATCGAGTTATTCAAACTGGTATCGAAACCCCCCAAAAGTGGCTCCCTCCTATGGCTTTCAACAATTCCTCCCTCCCCATCAACACAACAGCATTCGGTCCTGCGTGCCCACAGGTTCCGCTGAGCACACAGCTCACCCCCGACGTCTTCTCTGCCACAGGCGGAAACCGAACCGAATTCTTTCCCGTCAAAGAGTTTAGCGAGGACTGCCTCACCCTGAATGTCTGGACCCCCGCATTGACAGACGGGACAAAACTCCCCGTTGTCTTGGTCTGGTTCTTCGGCGGGGTGTTTCTTCAAGGCGGCACTCACTCACTGTATTTTAACCTCACATCCTGGATCCAGTGCACGCAGGGGCACATTTTCGTCAGTGCCAACTACCGCATCAACATTTTCGGCTTCCCGAACGTGTTACCTTCCCACGGTTGAATTTCACTGGAATTTGACCACGTGCTACCAAGGACGCCGGCTGCTCACGCTCAGTCACCCGTTGCCAAGTCTCCTCCGTCAGGTCACCTTAACTTATACTGCAGCGCGCGCGCACGGACCTGCCAATATTTGGGACTTGATTGGCTGGTCACGAGAAAATTTGTGGGATTTTGAGCCCTCAGCATGCCCTTTTCCCGGGTACATGGGTATCTAATTAATTCTACGGGTCGAAAGGTGTTTCTAGGGTGTACTAGGTATGTCTGCCGTGCGTACAAATCCAGCTTGAGTCGAAGCTTGAGGGAAGAGGCATCGGGAATTGGAAGGAAAATTTGAGGAGTCTGGTTGTGAGGTAGAAAGAAGGCGTGAAAGGAAGGCAGTGGACGTACGGCTGGCACTGGGCAGTGAGGAAAGAATCGGCTTGGATGGGAGTTACTGCGCAGTGAAGAAAAGCATTCGGTGAGTAAGAAAGAGGCTCTGAAACGAAACACAGTGGACATACCACTAACCCTAGGCATTGAGGAAAGAATGGACCCGAGTTGACAGGTAAATTGCCGCACAGCGGGGAAAAAATTGAGGTGAGGTAAGGTAAGTCAGAAGAAGGCCTTAAACCGAGTAGTCAACGCACCGGTGGCGCCTTGCAGCGGCAAGAAAAAATTAGGTTGAAGGGGTTGAAGGTGCCGTGCAGCGGAAGAAGTTTTTGAGTCTTTGGGCGTGAGCAATTGGACCGGTGGTAAGGCAGTAGGGAGAAGGAGAGGAGATGGTGGGGGTACAGGAACAAGAGGTTTATTTATTTGGTTGCATGTCAATCCTAGTTTTACGCACCATGCTAGCATGCTACAGAATTACGCACCGTGCTGGCATTCTACCCTTGATGCTGTACCCGTGCAACCGTGACGCGACATGACCGTGCATCTCCGTGTATGTTCTTGAACTTTGCATGGTTGAACTCGTGTTTGCAGATGGAATCCTACGACGGGTAGGCTCGTAAGTAAGTTATCCCCGACTCTCAAACCGATGGTGCTGTTCGGCAAACTCGGGTGGAAGGCCAATTCATTGTGAAACGGCGAAACAGTTTATCAGGTAGATCTCATGTCAGTGAACGCCTGTAGGAGTGGTGTTAAAAGGGAGAGATAGAGTAGACCAGTTGATCAAGTAGACACACCGAAAACATGCCGCGTCGCGTATTAAACACGACACCAAAGCCGAGGAGCGGTCGGTTGGCCACGCGTAGAAGTGACACGGTTCCGTGCCGTTTCTGTGAGTGGTGCTAGCGATCCACTTCACTTGGCAGGGTTTCAAGGTTCGAGTAGGTGTAACTGCTCGTAACTTGATCGCGCTTGGTGGAGGTATTTTGAGGCTATTGTAACAAGTCTTTTTCCAATGTGTTGGTTTAAAAGGCCTGAATACTGAGAAGCACACCAATGGAATTGTGAGCAGAGTGTGCTTGAGGCGTGGGGGTTGGGTTCAAAAGGTTCAAGTGCGTGAGGAATGCATTGAAGGAGAGGTAGTAAGACTCACATCCAAAGTTTGCATTGGAAAGGTGGAGGTGTTGTGGGTGCAGCGGCGGGAATGTGGTGGTGGGTGTGGAAAACTGAGGAATTAAAATATGTAACAACATTATTGGGATCAAAACCGGAAAGGAAATGGCTACGCGACAACTGACATGTTTACTGCACAGGAATCAGGGCACACCGTAGCACGCGGGCATGACGGATAAACGGCCATGAATCAACAGGGATACGCACAGAATTGCGGAATTCATCCGACAGGTTCGGCGCTGAACAGTCACCAATTTTATGTCGGCGGCCCACCCGCCTGCCATGTTGCCCCGAATTGAGTGACACCTATGGGTACAATGGGTGAGTGGGGCGCTTTGGGCGGCCAAACTGCTGTGCCTCTACAGGGCCTGGGTTCGAGAGCGGTCCTTTGACATTTTTTTCTCTCAGAATTGATTTTTTTGTGGCGGATTTCCAGGCCGCAGAATAACACAGAGGTGCAAATCATGCCGTTAGCCACTGTTTTGGCCGCAGTTGGGCCAACTTTTGCTTTTGAGCGCGCCCAAAACAAATCTCGCGATACGCGACGGCGTTTCCAAATTTGGCGCGTTTCCTCATTCGGCGCAACACCAAACACCGAAAAAGGAAACCTTCGCGAAACAATTTTGTTCAACTGGAGTTTTGAAGGTTAAAAGCTCAGCGGCGATACCTCTTATGAACAAGTGTGCAATTCGACGCGTACTAGACAAGAATAACGCGTCGCATGGATGGAGGAACCGTTCGATTGGTCTAATTAAATTTCCCCGAAAGGCATACCACGTGACTGTGTCGACTCGGCTCCCTGCGACTTGCTCAACCACAGAGGGTGTTTCTATTCCGTGCCGGTGAAACTTGCAATGAAAATACCCTCTGTGTCCGGAATCTATGCCCAGTGAGGTTTATGCTAACACGGGGGGCAAAAGCCCAGGCACACGATTGTCGTGTGCCTTAAATGCACATCCCGCGCACATGGCTCGGATTTAAGTGTGACATCTCACTAACGGCTTTGTCGGCCATCTCAAAGAGCTTTGTGAGCTTTGTCTTGTTAATTAACCAAATCGTAACTACATTGCAACTAGTTAACCAAAATTTACAACTTGATTTTGAATATGTTTTGTCTTTGAGTATGAATGATTGTGCGTCGAGATAAGGGTGTGTTTGCCTGAGCTGTGACTCGGCCGCAGATGCCGTCGCGACTGGGCGAAGTAACCGAGCGATGTGGTTGCGGCAAAGAAACGTGCGAGAGCAATACCAGATCCATGCTCACCCCCGCCTGCTTACGGCGGGAGGCTGCCCAGCATCAAACCCACGGTACTGTTCGCCGTGATCCCGTTGCGTGTGATGCGCAGTGTCTTTGTTGCTGCGTGATTGTGTCTGTACGTTGTCTTTATCCACGCACTAACCCTCCCGCTCATCACATTTGCCGACCTACAAATCCATCTTTATGTCGCCTTTGTCGACACTCATCTCAACGTCGCCACTGTCAGGACTGGAGTGCGCCCGCACATCGCCTTTGTCGGGCTATGACGGTGTATGTGCATTGCTTCCATTGGGACCCATATGGGCTTAGCGAGCACGCGTCCCCTTTGCACGCCTGATGCGCCATCACCAAATCGGTAGTTCCACCGCGGCTTTACCAAAATGGTTAATTACTGTGTGTTCTACCCCATCTCAGACGTAGATGCTCAAGGGTGCTTACATATTTGATCAGTGTGGAATCCCAGGGACTTCTTTAAGGGTTGTGTTTAGTAGGTATGCAGAGGCACACAATACCAGGTTATAGAGGGGGATTCAGGCCATCGCATCAGGAAAAACCAAAATAGCCCCATAGACCCACATAGACGTCATAGACGCCATAGAAAACCGACGTCTATGATAGCAAGGTGGGAGGGGGGGGGGGGGGGGTCAACTTCATAGACCCCCATAGACACCCATAAATGTCCATTTTCTATGAAACTAGCCTGTTTTCTATGAGAGTTGTCGACTTTTTTTTTCTCATACCCACTCAAAAACACACACAAAAAATGGCAAAAAAACAGATATATATCGCGGTGCCTGGAACACAGATCTACAATACAAGGGAAGAGGAACCTGTGAAGTTGACGTGCATACAGAAGTGTCAAATATAGTGAGTTCAGGCCGGTTGTTGTTTGACGAAAGCCAGCGGAGGTTACAAGCGGCGTGATAACAAGACTGGCAAGGGGAGCGAAGAGGGCGCCGATACCTTGGGATGACGCCTGGAAGTTTGCATTGTGGGTCTTGAAATAGGAAATCTTCGCTGTTGCGTTGTAGGGGTAGATGCTTTCGTTCTTGAAGTTCGGGTGTCAACGCGGTGTCAACGGCGGCGGACCGGGAGCCACGGAGTCTTGAGCGTTGATGAGTACTTCTTGAGGTGAATCTCAGTCTTGTCCGCTCTGCACGTGGAAGGGACTCGGTGTCTTGAGGGCAGTGGGCCCCGGGCGCTCTCGAGCCTTGATCATGGCGGCGCTTGGAGAGCTTGAGACCGCGGTTTTGACGACAGCGAGGCCGGCAATGGACTTGATGAGCCTTCGTCGTTTGAGTGTGTGTTGAACAATGGACTTGGAACAGGGAATTTCGACGGGAGATTCTCGGGGAGGCGAAACAGAGGTGAGAGCTGTACCGGGATACCGGGCGACAGGTGTCATCGTAGAGCGGCACAAGATTGGTACTGCGCGGCTATCGATGATGAAGATCGACGAAAAAGGTGATGTACTGGCTGCGCGCGCAACCAGCGGCAGCTTGATTTGAGTGAATACTAAAATGAAATATAAATCAGTGGCCAATAAAAGCAGGAGAAAAAAGAAAAGCATAAGCTGAGAAGGGAAAGACGACTGGGAGGGAGGTGGACAGTCCAGCGAATATGCGGGATTGGCAAGGTAAAGTGACGGGAAGGAAATTTTGGGGTAAAGGAAAAGGGAGACGCAATACGCCGAGTAAAATTGAAAGAGAGTGCACCTAAAGTCCGCCAGGAGCCACCGTCGCGCTAACCAAAATCCAAAGGGAACATATGCAGCGCAGGCATTCAGCGATGGGCAATGGGATTGGCACCAGAGCAGATTCCAGCGAGAGTAGAAAGCAGCAAGGAGCCCTCGAGGCCAGGTCGAGACTCAATGAGAGTGGTGGAAGAGAAAGCGAAGGAAGTAGGTGTTTGTTTGTCCTCCATCAAACCAAGGGGACCCAAAGATAAGAAAAAAGGATATCACCTACATATTTTTTTTTCCTAGCACTTTGGCCTACCCCTCCCCCCCTACGTAACGATGATGCCATCAAATTACCTTTTAGAGAAAGATATCCGAGGCGGCAGTTGGGCAGCAGAGTATCACTTGGCGGTAGAAAGTGGCCGTAGCAGTGATTTGACGGCAAAGTACACAACAGCAGTCCATGTGAAAAGAATCTACTGACCCATGGTCGTTCTCTTGACACTCACACGGTTTGTTGGGTTGAAACTTGGTTCAAAACGGACCACGATGACTGAACCTATCAGTGAGAGGCCTGCAATGGGGTGATTATGGTGGGAAATCATGTTTCAGTCACGCATGGTATTCTCAACTCCCCAGCGGACCTTCCTGGGGCAAAATAAAATTGCATACAATTTTTTTTTCCGGCGGAGCCTGGACCCCCTCCCCCCCTCTACCCCATATGGTAATTGCTTATCCTTGGGCCCCCTTGCATCAAACCGAACCATTTTCGCGTGCACGTGACGTTACGGCGCCATCGCCTCCGCTTATTCGCGATCGGCATACTGTATGCCATCGCCTGGTAATCGCACGATGTTGGAACTTGGCGAGTGTAACTTAATTCTCTACGCGGGTCATGGTGGAGATCAAAATCGCGTACCTTTGGACAATAATCTGAACGTGAGTAAGTACTGGAAATTCCATGTTGAAAATACCGTGATACTGGCTATTCTTGGGCTATTCACGCGAGATTAACTGTACAATCGTGAATCCTGTTGATCTCTAAAGTCTCTTGAGGTTGATTCTCACTGAATTGACTACATAGCTGTACTTTCGTCTCGCCGAGATTTGTGTAGACTTTCTCGCTCATGCAATTGATCATTCAAGCTTGATCGCATGGGGGAGCCGTGCAGGCTCTCCATGAGTCTTTGATTGGAAGATAGGTGGGTCAAACCACGTTTGAAAGACTGAACGTTTTAAAGACTGATGCCCTATAGACTGTTATAAACAATGACGCTGCGAGACGAAGCTCTAGAGTCACTCATAGACACCCATAGACATCCATAAAAATGGTGGTCGAATTATAGACAATCAAAGACCGCCAGAGAGCCACATAAAAGGCCCTGTTCTATCATAGCATTTTGACTTTTCCTGATGCGGGGCCTCCACAAGGGCGGATGCAATGTATGACAACAGCCCAGTAAGACCACCAAGTCAGCAGAGCAACCAGAGCACCCAGCGCGGTAAGATTGACGCCAATAATTTGCAACGGGATTGATGGGAAATCAAATCCATAGCCTGTCATGGGAGGCAGAGCATCTTGATGCGACGAAGGCGACGTGCGGACGTGTTTCAGTGTCGACAAAGGCAACATGCAGATGGGCTCCGGCGTCAATAAAGGTGATGCCCCCATTTGCTCTGGTGTTGACAAAGGCAATGTGAGGATGACTTCAAGCTGGCTTTGTGCATCGATAAAGGCGGCATGGGTGATCACGCACCGACAAAGAGGTTGCGCATCAGGCGCGACGGCGTCACGGTGGGCTAAGTATACATAAAGCTGACACTGGGCGGGCCGCTGTACGGCAGCCGCCGCATGGGCGTGCACGGGGTTAGGTTTGATTGACAAAGATTGGCTCTCGCTCGGCACGCGGGCACGAGTCAGCCGCACCACCATTGATCCGTCGCTTCGGGGGGCCGGGACGGCATCGGCGGCCGAGTCGCGGCTTAGCCAAAGAAAACTTCAACCTAACCTTCATTTCCTCGTGCTCAAGCTGAAAGAAATTCATAATTAGACCATGCATTTCCGCTAACTAGGTAAATTATAATTAGTATTTGTTCAACCGACGACACAAAGCTCACAAAGGGCTTTGAAAGAGCCAACAAACTTCTTTGTGACAAGTCACAGTTATCTCCGGGCCATGTGCGCGGACGGTGCATTTAAGGCACATGATAATTGTGTGCCTTGGTCCTTGCCCGTCGTGTAAGATCCACACTTGCCATACAAAAAACACTGTTTTTCCCAAGCATTCCTCACGTTGGAAGTATATATACCATTTCCTCCGGAATTTCTGCCTGGGATGTAAAAAGGTGAGCATTAATCACATTCTCGAGTTTCTGAAGCTTTAGAGCCTGTAATATGGCAAGCCGAGGGTGATTTATGCATGCACCGCGCTGCCTGAACCTTCTATGTCATCGGAGTTTGAAAGCTGCTGTTGGGACCACGGCATGAGCAAGAGTAGTGCTGTGGGGCCAATCCAGGACGTCCAAAAGGTACTTTACCCTTTAATTGAATGGTTGGAGGTTATCCATATGCCTCATTCAGCTCCTACAATTTCCTTACCCCATTCCTAAATAAATATGGTCAACTTCTCCTACACATTATTTCCTGGGGCTTTGGGGGAACTTTCGAAGCCTAAATTATCTGTTGAATCATTAGCCTTGAATATATTTTCTCATCTTAAATTCTTCGAATAGTGCTCAAGTTTGTATGCTACAGAATCCGGCAACTTCGGCTCAGCTCTCGGCAGGCCGGCCCTCGGCTATCACTTGCCGTAATTAGACCAATTGAACTATTACTCGCATGGATGCCCAGCACACGTTATTTGCACTTCTGATCGAAGCTTTGAGGGCCCTTCCTGGACAAAACCTCGTGTTTTCAGGCCCTTCAGCCTGAATTCATCGAGATCTCCATAGATGTCGAGAAAAACACAAAAAAGCGTCGAGACCTCGACGTTTTTTGATGGTTTCGTCAAGGTTTCGTCGAGATCTCTATAGATCTCGACCGAAACGCGAAAAAAACTTACCACCACACGAAAAAAATGGAAATCGAGATCTATATAGATCTCGAGGGATCTTAACTCCACCTTTTCAACCAAGAAATCAAGATTTATCGAGATCTTGAGAGTTGATGATCCGCGGACTTGCCGTGGATGATGCTTGATGGTACGATGCCGAGGCACGGCAGCCTAAGCTGAGAGATTCCAACTATCCTGAAACTGTAACCGGGTATCGTGCGTTAGAACCTTCTTAATCGCTCCACTAGTATATGCTAAAGTGAGCATACTTCTACCACCTCTTGACCACCTCGATGGGAGGTGACCGGTGAGAGATTGTCTCTCAGCGTTGAAGGCGAGAGAGCTATCCGGCGGAAATGAGTGATTAAAATAATATTTGGGCTCAATGAGCTTCAAGCAGATCTAGATCATTACATATTCAACTCTAACGTTCCAGCGAAATGAGTTAGTTTGTAGGGTTAACCCAGTCCGTTGCTTGACTGGCAATCCACTCACTTCTCTCTTCATCCTGGAGTGGTATTCAAGTGAAAGCTTTCGTGTAAGTTCATTCAATCTTGGTTTCGTGTTTCCAGTTGAACTCTGGAGGTATACATCCCTTTGAATCACCACTCAAGCCTAAGTGTATTCCCTTTAATAGACTTAACCTGCCCTGTTTCTCACACCAACAATTTGAGTCTCGCGGGAATTTCTTGTTGTGACCTCGGTGATGACCTTCATCGTACTGTTGGGATTAATTTTTTTACATTCCTCCTCGGCTAACGGTTCATACTCTCCGAATGAATTCTCATCGAGATTCGCCTCGGGATATCAAATTATCAATGTACCGAATCTACTAATCAAGTCCGGACGTAGCTCTGCAAGTAAAACGTATTGGAGAGGCGGAGTCGCACATGGAGCACATAAAGGGTATTTTTTCAGGCTTCTCTGGCGCCCGGCCTCGTGAACTCCTCTCATTTTTTGTTCAACGCCGCACTAGGATTTTTTGTTTGATCTCCCGTTTGACTCGGGACCCCGGTGGCCAGGTACCTCGGCCCTCCCCCTCCTGCAGCGTAAAATACCTTCCAACACTGCCCATTCTCTCCCGACTGATCTATTGATCACGCACGCTTCAGTTACAGTCTCGCTGAATTCCGACTAACTGATGCAGCCACCGGCAGTGGTTGCTTCGTGATGGAGGGTATTTTGAAATGTATTCAGAGAATCGAATCGACAAGGAAGGCGGCTGGTATACAGAAGATCATGAACGAGACACCCCGCAATACCCGTTTGGTTTCCCATTCGAGTCGGACCCCGCCAGCGCTCTTTAATTTTCCTTAAGACGCGCGGTCCTCGGGGACTAACGGTGTATAGCACCCACTGATGTGGATTACTAAGGCGGCTGAACTCTCTAGTCCCTATCAGCTCAATTTATTCCCTTTTCTGAGGGCCACAAGTCTTCATCCCTCGGATATGCTCGAAAATGATCATGATATATGTAGGGAAATTATTGCCAAGCTATCTCGGTTACAGCTAGCTACCTACCTACCCAATGAGACTTCGACCATTCAGTTGCTATCATCGGAATGGCTCGTTCATTGTCCATCCAATCAACCGATCGGGTCATTCAATTCGGAGCCACACGAAGGCTACGTGGGCCAATGCGGGACACATTCGGTTCAGTGAATTTCGCACACCGATAATTAGTGAGGTGCTGGGTCTACAATCCGCGGGCACCCGGGTTCTTGTCAGTACCTTGACGCCATTCTCACTTTTGAAACCACCCTGAACCTCCTGGGATATCTATTTAGCCCACTTGATCTCATAAACCAGCAATTTGAGCAAGCTGCATCGCGTGATGTGGCACGGGGGCGCCTGTGGTTTGGAGTCTGTCATGACAATGTTTCCAGGAAACAGACTATGCACACGGAGGGGGGGGGGGAGGGGGGTGAAATTAATGGGAACCGCGGCCCTCGTCACGTTGAATTTTGACTATCACGTTCAAATCTCGGTCATCGCTCGGTCATCGGTTCGATTTCGAACCGTGAGAAGTTGGATTGATGTGTTGATGGCGATTTAATCCAATGAAATGGATGCTATCATTCGAACGGAATATAGACATAGAAGCTATGACTTTTTTGCAACCTTGCGTTCAAGTCATATGGCAGCACAGAAGGTATTGGGAATTGAATAGTAAAGAATTTGACTAAGTGTTGGTTCATTCTTTGAGCCAAGCCCAATGAAAGCCCAGGCCTCTCAAGCCAACTTGAGCTGGACTTGTTCGTTTCATCCTGGACTCCTGCAATATCTAAGCCGGGGAGTACGGAAGTCGGGATCATTCTGCGACTTGATGTCGGTTGATTATCGAGCAATACGGCTAAGGACATGTGATGTGGAGTTGTTACTATCGTCGGAGATTTGAGCACCGAAGGTCTTGATTTTACTTGGTTAAATTCAAATCCAGGTGATGTGATTTGATGATGGGTCCAACAGCGTCGGTTCAGTACAATTTGAATTCAAATCTCGGATGGTTTGTAGCTCCTGATCGGCCGGTATAGTTCAATCCGACTGAGCAAGTATTGGGCTTTGAGTTTGGCTGTATACGAATCCGAGTCGTTCCGCAAGTAGGCTAAGTACACAAATTCGATATGGAAGGATGCAGTTGAAGGAGCTTCGTCCCGAATGGCCCACCAAAATCGGATGATGCCCGCAAAGAATTAAAAAACCGAGGACTCCATGAGATAGCTATTGGGTCCATTCTGAATAAACACAGTCCGCTGCCAGGTTGAAGAAACCAATTAATCCTTTGGGGCTCCGAAATCACGTAGGCTTAAATTGAGGTTTGATGTCATCGAATTCGACAGTGAGACTGTCGAGGTTCTTGGTCAAAGAGCAGTAGATAGACAGGTGAGGACCATAAACAGCCCTCAGCCAGGAGGTTTCAACGTGACTTGCATACCAACGACGGCCACCCGAGAATGCTGTCCCCCCCTTGACCGGCGTGATAGATAGATTTGGTTTCAATAGAGATGGACACACCAGGCTCAAAGCTCAAAACTCCCTCTTGGTTTGATGAGTGCGGTAGCAAAAGCAGGAGTCTCATTAGGTCGATCCTCCGAGTCGGCCGAATGTTAGTGGGTAGAGTTGGAGCGCGCGAGGGAAAATGGCCCAATGTGATGCGGGACAAATGATTTGAGCGGTCAGGGGCCGACCATAGTTCCATACGTCGAAGCTCTGAAGCCATGGAAGAGTGGCAGGAGGCAATCCGACCGGAAAGAAGTTTGTCCGTGGAATTCTCAGAAGGAACCGATTGAATTGAACGTACGGCACACCGAGGGAAACCCCAGATTTGAGGTGCTGTCGCGCAAGTCCAGCAAAGAATCCGTCGGATTCAGCGGCAGCTACGGCTCCCCAGGGGCCCAGAGTCGTTTCAGAGCTTGGATAATGTCGACCTTGAGTCTGAGTCCGAGTTACATGGTTTCCGCTCTTGTTCCTGTTTTGCTTTGAACTATGGCATTTTGAGAGTGAATCGGTCTCGCGATTTTGTTCTTCAGTACTGAGGACTACTAGGCGTTTGAGATGTCGACTAGGGAAAGATAGGAGCAATGGCGACATGAGGCTGGCAGATTTCAGACTTGTACTTATGAGTGCAGTTAGAGTGCGAGGGCCCATAACCTATCAAAACCGGAGGTTATGGTGATGATAGCGTAGTGGATTGAGGACGAAGGTGATCGCAAGAGTAGAAAATACAGCGTCTAATCTAATCCACCTTGATGCCGCATGACCCGCCGGCATCTCGGCAACCTCGGAGTTGACCCGGTCACTCTTAGAATTCTAACACTTTCAACGGGCCATTTTTGGACGCGCAAATCTGCGACGGAACGGGCACGGCACCCGTCGAACGGGTGCCAACGGGTGGCAGCCCTAAAGGGATGCCGATACGGTGGCTAATTCCATCGGACGGTGGTCATTGTCTTTGATAATGAAATGAGTACTCAAAAGCACAGTTTTCCTCCCCTCGGACAGGGACCCGATCGAATAAGTGATCGCAGTTGAAGTTTATTTTATCTCAACTCACATAGTCTTGGTGCACCCCGTGAGCTACCCCGCCTCTGCACTCTATTCTAGAATATGCTGTTCAGTAGTCCTATCGTTGTTTTGGATTCTAATAGATTCTACGAGTGCTGTCTCCATACCGCAGCCCCTTTCAACTTTAGAATGTTTGCGACTGCACAGGAACCGCAAAATCCAGGTAAATGATTTCCAGGGAGGGTTCGTGTGACATTCATTATTTGCCCAAATGAATGCCATAGAATATGAGTATCCACTACATCGAGTTTCCGTGTGCCGGTGGTGCAACCAGTGGGAGTATTGAAAACTGTTACACACAGTGTGGATCTAGTGTGTTACACACACTGGATCCAATTCCTCGCTCAATTGACTCGGTCCCTCCCCTTCAGCCTTTGTATTTTTTAGCCCGGCTCAAGGCCTAGAACATTGACTGTCCTTTTATAAATCGGTCCGAGGTCTATTTATCACCGTCAACACATCAATTCAACTTCCCACGGTTCGAAATGGAATCGGGGACCGAAATTTTGGCACAGTAATTGAGTCAAGAGAAGTAGAGCCACAGGTTGCTTACAATCCTCATTTTCCCCCCAGAATATTTAATCACAACGTTCGACTTGGTTAGAACAAGACCGAACATCAACGTTCACGGGCGGAAGAAATCCGCCAATGGGTGGCATGTTTTCCCTGACAATCTCCTCCATAAACGGAACGAATGTGGGCGTTTTGAACTCAGCGGTTCGTGTAGGGCATCAAGCCGTCCGTTTTACGCCCACGGGCGTAAGAAATACGTCCGTAACCGTAATATGTTTTGACCAAACGGGACGTGATTTTGTGACCCGTACCCGTACCGTAACCGCCCGTTACGGGCGTAAGGTGAACTCTCTGTGCTCGTCTGGAGCTATTACTAATTCTCTGTGCGCGTGAAACTGACTCTTTGACAAATAGGAACCCACCGATAATAACCAAAAGACCTTATGAAGCAAGGGGACTTACCCGTGAAATTGCCGTATTTAAACGGCTGTTTTCAGACCCCAAGATTCGCCATACGGTACGGGGGCGTAACCGTCTCTACGGCCCGTCGTCGCGTAATTTTACGGGACGGCTTGATGCCCTAGGTTCGTGGTAAACTGGTGCGAAAGCGAACTTACTTCAGGGGGTTTAGGTCTCTGCTGTACCGCCTTGTAGTCTGCGTGTGGGGGAGAGGGAGGTATTCTCTGTTGGTACGAATCCAAGGTTGAACTATCTCATATCCAGTTGTGGGCCTCGATCCTTGCACAGAAGAATTCACCCAGTTCGTTCAAAATTTCTGCGCAGGTGCGAAAGTTGATCAGACACTCACAATATGCCTGTTAGATCTTCCGCTCGACAGCTAGTTGTATAAATTCCAATTGAAATATGGCCTACTGGCAACCGGCGGCACCATACCTCAAACACTTTGTCAGTGTGAAAACAATGAGTAATTTGAAGGTGCAAGCCCGCTTTGCCCAAGACCTCCAATCAGCCAAGTCTTCAAGTACGTGCCCCGGGACAAGGATTAGGCCAGGTAGAGCTCAGTGAGGTTTCCATCATAACAGTCATTTTTTCGTTGCGAGGCATTCGTACTGGTAGCTCGATAAGAGCCACCCATTTATAACTGGTACATTCTTCTCATCAGCCCTTTGATTATCCCCACTCTCCGGTTGAGACTGTTGGGCAGGTAGGGCACGCATGATGAGTCAGGGCCCAGAAATTCTGGAGTTACCTTCCTCCCACCAAGTGACATACAGTATGCCTCAGCATTATAGTATGAATGTTATATATTCATTACATCATGATTTCAATTCTCTACAGGTTGGAAAGTAGTCAAGTGATAGTGGGCCGGCGGCTCTACGAGCTTCTCCCAGGGCAACCGTTACTTTATGTGGTTGGAGAACGAATGCCGATAAATGCCGACAGGCATCCCGAATATTCATCGGCCATCACGGCGGTACCTGTTCCGTTTGCTACAGTCGAGATCTCAAAGAATTATCCGAACGTGAAATTTAGGGCCTCTTCGGATACCCAGAATCTGATTCTATAATAAACCAAGATTTCCTTTTATAGTAAAAGTTGCAGATTCTGAAAGGTGTGTGAATCTTCCCGCAACAGTTTTTAAGCAAGCCCGTCCGACTCCGCATGACACCCACAGTCCCGCCCCCCGCCTTCAACGGCGGCATCTTATATCCCCCCAAAATTCAATGTTTCTGTTCACTACGTAGGGCGGGTTTCAATAATAACCCCTAGGTTGAAATTGGTTGTGGTTTTGACCCAATTTTGACTTGCTAGAATGGAGGTCAATGACCGTCGGGAGCTGGTCGCCGTCGACGAGGACACCTCGTGTACGATCAAGAACACATCATCTTTTGATGCGACTCGTGGATTTCTCACACAAATGTCGTGAGTACTGAAAAAGGAAATCTTGGTTTATCACAGAATCAGATTCTGGGTATCCGAAAAGGCCCTTAGGTACGGTCGGCGGGAAGGCCACGGATGAAACGAAATTTCCTTTTTGAGAACAAGCACTTTGGATTACCAACTTCAATTGTGGGTGCTGTTGTTCGGAAGAATGACACTACCAAAGAGCCTTTGGGATCTGGTACTTGAATCGAGTGCAAACGAGCGCTTCGGCTATTGCAATACCCGGCTGGGGGAAATGTGGTTCCGACTTCCATGTCCCTTCCTCTCTTCTTCCATGTCTCTTCCCTCTCTCCCGGCCACACATTACCCTTACATTTGCCCAAGACCTGCCATGCACTGTGGAACTTGCACATCAATGATGCTGGAACTAATGCTCTACCAGTGCGCCTTTGTAGCACGGTCATGTCGGCTCCAAATCAGACCAGGGCTGTCATTTCTCTAGACTTGAGTGCACAATGTCTAGTAGAATGAAATCATCAGTTCAGGTGTTTAAACTAGGTGCGCGTGATAGTAATTTGAACAATTGATCCTGAAAATCACCGAAGAACATTTGATGCAGCTGTTCCGATTCGGCTTCCTGTCTTGTGTCTCTCTGATGCCTGAACCTCCTGCTTCTATGAGGCAATGTTCTCGAAAAATTCAATATACCCGAAATTTCAAAGCATTGGAGACGCCGCTGCAGAATCAGGTCAAATATTCCATTCAACACACTACATTATGGGCTCTCGATAACTTCAATTAATTTCCCAAAAGTCGCCCAGCCTGTTGTATAATGGAGCCCCGGGGATCCAATATACTCGTAGGTGTTCCCTACAAGTTGATCAAACACCTGGGGAACCCACTCCATTACCTCTGTGCGAGTTTTATTGAGGTGTGTAGCACGCAGCTCTTCGACAAGCTTTGCAGGAACTGTTGTCCCACCGTGTAGCATATCATACCGCTCTGGATAAAAGAAAATCATCTCAGGTGCGGCCATTGGCAGCAGCTTAAACTTCTGTGAACGACGCGGGGTCGTATTCCAGTGGTCCTGGAACTCATCAAGATGAAGCTGGATGATGCGGGACCACAACCATTGGAACAAGTTCCTGCCAGAATGTAAGTGTCGATAGAATATTGTATTGAGACAATGGTCACTGACACATGGTTTGGGTTCCCAGGGGCAAATAGCCCGTTTGTGTTCCCTTGGAGGATTATTTCCTTGATATTCCGCCCAGCGTGGGTCTGCCAATAGCTCCACAGAGACTCGATTGGAATATGATCCGTGCTTTTCAACGTGACAGTTAATATGCCTTTGCCGCGCGCATCACAGTCACATGACCGTGTCCCGATGCAACAAGAAATGAGCCCCATATTGCCAGCACTGGGCGTGAATTCCCCAAAATATTCCATACAACTGCTGACATGCATCGAATCCTGGAATAATCGGTCTCCTACCTGGATGTGTCAAGGTTTTACTTGTCTGCTGCCGCCAACGGACACCATCAGTCGTCGGGTTTTTTTGCTGATATCACACACTGGAAATAACCTTCCGAATGAGATACATACATGCTACTATGCTATACCTTTTGAAAACCTGAAATGTGTTGGTGGTTTGGTGAACCTCTGTTCCCGAAAAGGAAATTTCATTTCATCCGTGGTCTTCCCGCCGACCGTACTTAGGTCGAGATCTCGACTTCCCGAACAAAAATCGAGATCTATCAAGATTTCTGAAGATCTCGAGAAAAAAATCAACATTAATTCGAGATCTCTCGAGATCTCGACAACTTTTGATGATACTGTCACGATATCTAAAGATCTCGACGTTTTCACCCTTAATTCCGGATTTTTTTACTTTTGTCCAATAAGGGCCTTCATACGAAGCCCCTATCTTCCACCGGGCGCTCTAGGTAGTGCCTGGATTTTGGCAGATAGTCGGAGATGACGTAATAGGATTACTACTGTCTACACCCAGCGTTATGGAGCGCGGCGAACTCGCTAGGAAGCCCAGAAACTGAAATTGAAGGAATACATATTCCGACTAGTGCTGTCCAAGAATATGTTATGGAATGTTATAATATTAATATCTTCATGATAATATGGATATGATATGGGCCTTGGGCCCATTCAACATAATAATACGACCTGGATATGTTACGATATGATATTGATATGTTACGATACGCCAGGCCCGTATCATGCATATTATTTCCATATTATGGCTGAGATGTAGTCACCGACGAGGACATTTTTAAGACATTTTGGAGGCAGTTCATTCTTATGATCTTTCTCAGGCATGGAACCACCCATACCAGCATGAAATTACCTGTGTTTCCGCAACTGATGGCTGAGGTTGAGGATCAACAACCGTGAGAATCTTCAGTTTAGGAGGTTCAAAATTTCAAAGTTCCTGTATGAAAGCAAATGGATGGTCCAAAGTCTGGTATAACATCTGCAGAGGCATTTGGGGAGGCCAGAAACCGGTGTGTAGCCCACCGCAGTCAAAAATCCCCAGGTTCAGGGCAGTTGACCCATCTAAAAATTATATTCTTGATATATTCATAATATATCATAATATGGCGTAATAATATGTGATAATATGTTACAGATACGATATGACCGTGACCACCATAATATGATAATGTTATAATATGATACGGCAAAAATCGTATCAATATCATATCTGGACAGCACTAATTCCGACGTTTGCGAGTTTCAACAGCAAACTCGGGCAGTCTGACTCAACTTTTTGACGTGAGATCCGTATCTGACGTGCGCAGCCCGTCACGTAACAGTCGCGAATCTCTGCGAACATTCAGGGCTCTGAACATGGAATCCAGTCTTTACTTTCCCCTCTACAGGTCTTGGGTACCCACGGCATGAACTCCGACACACCTGAATACAAATAGTATCTAATTTTGTTGACACACTTCCCACTTCCCTTCTTGTTATCCCGATGCGCACTCTCGGTAAACTTCAACCAACTCTATTTTTGGATAGAGGTGAATAATTCCGCGCCTGTCGACGTTTCCACACTTCCGGGAATAATTCTGGCTTATTTATTCCCAAGGACTGCCAAGGTAACCTCAAAACACTGTAAGAGCGCGCTGTATTCCCCTCAATTCCATTGTCAACCGCCGACTTTCCCCCACTCTCTACTCCTCCCGCTCTCATCTTCCACCTACCCTCCGGCATCTTCGGCATCGACTCTGCTGCCCATTTCGACTATCCTTCGCCTGCGCTGTGCCGCCACTCCGACCTCGACGCCGACTTCAACTTTCGCCGGCGCAACCCAACCCGGCCCGGCGTCGATTCCCACGACCGCTGGTTGATATCAACCACCATCAACGGCCACCGACCTACTCGCAAACCGCCATTGCGGGACAGGTATGGCCTGGTCCTTGCTTCATTCACTCAATACTTGCTTACTGAACCTCCTACAGCTCCTTCTCCCAGTTCTCGCAATCCGAAGCCACGGTCAAATCCGTTCACCTCAACGCAGCTTCAAGCTTCAAGTTTCACATCGCTGTTCTAATATCGACTCCAGTCTTTCTTCTGGTGACCTCTCTTTAGTCCTGGATTGCCTTCCATCCAATTCTTGCCTTGCTTCACTTTGAAACCCAGCAAATGCAACGTGGCTTCAAGCCCGCACCTGGATAACGACCCAATAAGACTTTATCAAGATCAACTTTTACTCTCTGGGCGGTTTCTCTTGGGCTTGAACAATGCAGATCCACCCCAATGTCGCAACGCTCCCGAATTGACTCCAATCCCACAACCCGCGATTCAATACACTTGCTTCAAGACTGTCTGTACGTTCCCTCCTCGATTTTCTCCGCAACGATTACTGACCTTCATAATCTAGGACCTTTAGTGCGACTCGAGCTGCTTCAGCCGAACTAGCTTTGGCCCAGGAGAAGTATCGCCAAGATTGGCTTACCCAACGTTGCCTGGTCTCGAATTTGTATTGTGAATCCAGTCTCAAGGTGCGTTGTATTTCCCAATCGAGACTTACTTTGCCTTCACTTTGCAGAATTGGTTTTGTTCTCAACGACCCTCAAGTTGCTCAGAGATATTGTGAAATCGGCTACAGTGTCGTTCAAGGTGTGTCGTATGAACCTCTGGGCCCTTGTATTCTGCCTAACCTCCGTTTCAAATTTTAGTTCTTCGTCTTCAAGACCATTGTCAAGTAGTCGAACATTGGGCACTCGATTCCTGTTCAAGGTGCGTTCCATGAGTCTTCATTACACCTCTTACTGACCTTCGTTTCAGTTTCCATTCAACTCTCGATACGCCGTCCTTTCCATGCGCGACACTTTACTAACTACGTACTTCCATGTACTCCCCTTCCAAGAAAGTACTCGGTACGTCCTTCAAACCTCTCTCCCATTCCCCATCCTTACTGACCCTTCACAGAACCTCAATGCGATTCATTTTAACCCTGATTTATTCCTACGCCGCGTTAGATTCGCGCGCGCTGTTATATTTGAGCATTGTGGTATACATAGTCAGAACTCACCCTGGTCTCTCAGGCCGGCTAAAACTGCGAACTGTGGCCTATATACACTTGAACCGAGTACGATTTAAGTTGAACCAGGTCAGTATCGTTCATTTATGGTTACAGCCGTTTGCATAATTCCGTGAAAACACTTTTTTTCTTTCTTGCTCGGGCCGGTGTTCCGGAGGGCGAAAGTAGGTGTTCCTTCCACTGAGCCGACACGGTGACCTGTCGGCAAGGCCGGGCTACAACCCCAGAGGTCCGCCGATACCAACCCGAGAATGTCTTTGGTCAGGAATCCTTTCGGCATCGTCGGCCCAAGCACGTGGGCGCGAAAAAAAAAATCGCGTTTTCACGGACTTGTGCAAATGGCTGTAAACTTTGACTAACCGCTTTTCAGATCCAGTGCTGATCAAGTTTTGCTTGCTCGGCGTTGGAGTGGCGAGTTTAGGTTGGTTCTACATCTCCAAGTGCATCTCTACATTTACCCTCACGGTCCTTGAACGCTAACATCAACCTTGTCACCCAGGTCGACTTGAATCGTGGCCGACGTGAGTCTTAACGAGTTTAAACTTTAGTTTGTTAACAGTGCATTCATTAGTCCCTCGACTCAAGTACTGATCTTATTTCGCAGTTCACCTTGTTCCTCGCATCGTACACAGCCCTTTGGAGGCCCGACTTATGCATTCAATTTAGGCATGTCCGCATCAAATTTTGCAGTAATCTTGGTACTGACCTTCAAATTTTCCAAGGGCTTCAACTTCAAGAGCCCGTTACCCTGGCCGTTTCAACCCAAACAAACTAAAACCAGAAACTATGGCCGTTTGGAACCAGGTATGTATATCTGTATCTAACTTTGCTAGCAACTCCAATGGCCCTTCACTGACTGACAGTTATCCGGCTCAAGTCTTCATTACAACATGGTTCAAGAGCGTTGAGGCCGTTTCCCTGTACGTTGGGCCCCAGGCATTAGCCGTTTAAATGCAGATATGTTCGCATTTGAACTGACCTTGGTTGAAAACATTGAGGCTCGATTCTTCATTCAACGTCGTTCAGTCAACTCAACAACCTTGCGTCAATGGCTCTCAGGTATGTGATGTCTGCATCATTCAGTCGTTGACTTGTCTACTACAGCACTTCAACTCGAGTACCTCTCGTTACTATGTTCAACCTTCCGTCGTACCAAGGAAGTTGCTTTCATTCACTTCTGGTGACTTACACGCCACTCACCTTCAAGTTGCATCTATCCCTCCGGCCTAGATGCTCGACCTCTCCTCAAAAAATCTCACTTCTTGAACACCCGAGGTGTGCTTGACCGTTGCGGCGATCCATCTACATATACTCAACTAATTTTCAAGGCCTTCAACGTTTCAACTCCAATCCTTGGTTCGCGTCGTTCAGCGGTCTCAAGAAGCCGTTACCCTGGTCACTGGACCCCCAAACAAACTGAAACTGAAACTCACTTGGCTTGAAAACCGCTCGGAGGTGCGCCTGACCGTTCCATCTACTTATAATACACTCGACTTAGATAGGGTGCTGTTTATCATTCCCGAGCAATAAAAAACCGGTTTATAAACCCACGGTCAAAAGTGCTCTTCCCTCTGAGGAGGCAGTTTTTCGGCCGCACTCAGCCTAATTTGACCCCAAACCGTCTGTTACCCGTTTGTGTCACTATCTGGAGGTGCTAATGTCGTTGAGGAGATGTTCGGCCTGGAATTTTGGCCAGATGTTCTTGAATGTGGTGAGAGTTGCCCAAAAAAATAACTGTCCCGACTGAAAGATCTGCAGGGAAGAATTCTTATGTTTTTTGACCTCCACAACTCACAAAAATCATGCTATAACCTCTCCGGATCGGTCTCGGGGGCGGGATTGATGAGGCTGATGGGAATTAAAAACCTGCCATCCTGCTCGAGGAATATAAAACCCGGTTTATAAACACCTGTTTTATAAACCTGTTTACAAACCAGACTAATAAACAGCGCCCTACTCGACTAATCTTCGATTCAGGTCCGCTGATACATCCACAGCCACCCACCGCACCTCCACGGAGCCTTGTATCGTCCTTTCAACGGCTACCAGGTAGGTGTTATCCCATTCTAGCGTTACATTCACTAATTCCTCGAGTAGATTTTTGACCTCGGGCATCTCGGGCATCTCTAGATCCTCTCGAGTTTCCCATCGTACTTCGGCTAGAGGTACGTCCTTCTCATCGTTGCGGTTCCAGGGCATGTCTAATTGTTTCTTGGGTAGTAGGTTCGAGTCTGAGGTAGTTAGTACTTGACGTCGGACACGGTGCAACAAAGTTGGTTCAACGTCAGTACGGTTCAATTTTTTTTGGGGACCTGGCTGAATCTTCATTGATTCATAGGCTCGGTCTGAAGCTTTAACTAGATCATGGGACACGCCTAATCGCCCCTTGGTTAGTAGGTTTGAGTCTGAGGTATATAGTTGGTTGCTTTGGGTCGGACACGATGCGGTTCAACGTCATGAGCGCGGTTCAATTTTTTTTCTTTTGGCCTAGTTGATTGATTCTTACTAGGCTCGCTTGGAAGCTTCAACCAATATCAAAGAGTGATGGGAAGTTTGCCCGGACAACTGCTCCCTCAATTCTCGAGGGTTTATTTATTGGGTGGATTGGAAGACTTTTAGGATCCATATCTCAAAGTTTATGGAAAGGTTAAGGACCCAGGTCCATGGTCATTATCTGGTGCATTTGTTTCGAGGAAATTGCCAAATCGGGAAAGGTCATGTGATGTTCACAGTATTTGTATGGCCCCTAAGGTAGCCGCCATCCACCCTCGACAAACGTCACGTGTGATTTCCTATTCCGGTGAAAACCTGTCTGCAACAATGTGCAGCATGAATTGGGTCAAACCCTTCGACCAAGTTCAAGATATTCCTTATAAATGTTTTATGGGCATAATTCCTGTAGCATAAAGGGCACGAGGAATATCTAGTTACAGATTGATCCAACACCCAATTTCCCATCAATAATGATGGCTCAACGAGGCTTGCTGAAACTTTCGTAACTACATTGCACAGGAGGGTCTGGCTGGACCACATTTTTTTCTACAGATGAAATGGATGAATTCAAAGATATTTGTCGAGACGATTTCCCGTATCTTTCCTTGTTCCTCCAATATTAATTACTTTTCACCGTTACACCCAATAAGGAAATCACACGTGACGTTCGTCGAGGGTGGATGGCGGCTACCTTACCTTACTTGGCTTCTGGACCACTTATGCGGGGTCCCTCTCAAATTATCGGGACCTTACAGGCGCTGTGATTGCTACACAGTTGACCCGGTATTGACGCGCATCGACACGACCGAAAGCATGAGGATGAATAACTTCTGAGGGTTCAAATTTGTATTCAACACCTTTGTTGCATCCTTTAACATAATACAATGTAAGTTTGAAAGTAAATTGGACCTCAGTGCGGGAGACTTGATAAGAAAACCTGGCGAGAAATAGCGGAAAGACACTAAATGTTATGTACTGAGCCACGAGGGAAGGAATATCCAATTGGAATGCCAGAACGGAGTCGAACCATGAACCGGCGGGTGATCAGATGTCGAAGATCAGCCATTCTCGGAACACCGCAGCTCAGTAAGGGTGACCGACTGACTAGCCTCTGGCTGCGAGAAGGGGAGTGTCCTGAGCCGAGCCTGAGGAGATTGCTCGGGGGAGGCGAGAGGACAGGATAGCCGAGATCGGCGACACAAGAGTATAGCCGATAGTTGTGAGTAGTCATCCAGTGAAGGCCCGAGAGAGATCGACAGGAATGGTGTCAACCCGAATCGGATTGGGGAGATCGGAACGATCGGGATCAACCCGAGTCGGATTGGGGCGATAGCGATAACGAGCTGAGAGGAGACTAGAGGTGTATCCAAAGCAGGAGAGAACAACTCAGGTGTGTGTTGGAGTTGTTGGCGATGACCGAGCAAAGGGCCGAGGTCCGAGCTCGGGAAGTTTCCGAGATGAGCGACGGAAAGTCGGAGCGAGGAGATAGAGAGAGGACCAAGGCGAGGTCATAGCGCACAAGACAGAAGTGACATCAGACCATGCAGAGAACCATGGAATAACATTTATTTTCAGGATAGTGTACAAGATGTAAAGTAGAGGTTTAAATACTAGAGTCGGGTAATTAGTACAGGTGGGAATAAGTACATGAGGATGCAATGAGGATGCAATGAGGCAAGCCATGAGGCAAGTACACCATGTGGAGGAATGTATCAAGTGAGCGTGAAGAACAAGGTAAGTGACAAGAAAGGAAAGACGAGAGCGTGTGAATAGAAGGAGAGATAGATGGATGAAGGAGAGATAAGGTGTTAGTCCTGGGATATATAGAGGAGAAGGAAGAGAGCATATGGAGAGATGGATGGATAGAGAGAGAAGAGTGATAAGCATGAAGGACACACGAGGCGAGCATTGGCGAGCGATGTTCGGGAAACTCGGACCGGAGGATCGGAACATCGGGCGAAGCTGAGTTGTGCGAGAGTGTCGGATATGGATATTGGCATGGGTGAGGGTGATGCATAGAAGTACCGAGGTTGAGTGGTACCGTGGGAAGTCGGGGTGAATGGATCCAAGGTACTGATAATGAATGTCAGGAGGCCAAAGGTTTGGAACGGTGTTCGCATGGGTGCCTATGCGTAATGGAGCATGCACGAGGCGACGCGAGGTGAAGCGAAGCGAGGGCGACGCAAGGCGAGGCGAAGCGAGATCGGGCGATGACGTAATCGGTACCCGATCGGGTCGGGACAACTCGGGTTTGCGCGAGCAGGTTCGGGAATGCTGGATTCTTGTATTGCAGCATACCTGAGGCAACGCGAGGCGAAGCGATGGCGAAGCGAGCCGAGCCGAGTCGGGCCGAGGTCGGAAGATGACGTAATCAGTATGCGAAGGCTCGGGTTGGCGCGAGGAGCTTCGGGAGTACCAGACTTGGTTCACGGGACTGAGCGAGTACCAAGTACGACAGGAGAATGGACCTGAGGGGATTCGGATGAACCGAAGGGGGCTGACCAGAGCTGGGTGACAAGTCCAGAGGTTCCAGTGTGAACTAGAATGGCCAGTGGGTGAACGGGAGGACGAGGTGAGGCCAGGGGTGGCCGAGGCGAGGAGGTGTAATGAACGTGGGGATCGGAAATGAAGCCGAGTATGATCCAGGTCAGGCTGGGCATAGTCGTTGGGATCGTGGGACTGGATCCCAAGTCATGATGATACAGTAGTGGCAAGAGCGGCCAATAGGTGATCAAGACGAGGAGGGAGGTCAGAGGTGGCCGAACCGAGGAGGCGAGCATTGAGCAATACTTCATCGGGCGAAGACTCGGGTTCCGAGATAGGTCGGGTGAGTGGGACCATGATCATCGAGAGTTGGTGAGAGCCTTGCTGGTGGTTGATGAAGTGTGCACAGAGGTGACAGGAGCACAATCGGTAATGGCTTTGAGTGTGACCGGAACCAATTATCGGGAAAAAAGAAATCTGCGTGCGCGAATATAACACTAAAGTAATTAATGTCCCTGGCGATCACACGGGGGGCAAGGATCAAGGCACACAAATGTCGTGTGTCTTAAATGCACTTATCTCGCACATTCCTCGCCAATATTGATTCACTAGACAAAGATAGTGTGACAGTGGAACAAGGCCTCTTTGCTACACAAAGAAGGGACAAAGACCAGATAAAGGGCAGGCAAGATTACTGTGGTGCCGGGAATTCCTGCCTGCCCATTGTTTGCTCTTTGTCTGTCCTTTGGACAAAAATACCTGTTTTTCCTAGATACCCCCCTTTTTTGTGAATTTACCCCAAGATCCTTGAAGATCCTTGAAGAAACTCAAGGATCTGATGTTCTAAAAAAATTCCTTCCAGTTTCATTGACTTTCTTCGAAGAAACATGAAGATTCATTGCATATTTTATCTAAACAGCTTTTTATTCCCATCACAGATCCTCGAAGATCTTGAACTTGGTTTTTTTTTTTCAAGGTGAGTAAAAAGTGGTTCAATTCTTCGAAGATCTGTGATCTTTCCTTTCATTTTTTTCTTCTGTGATTGCTGGGTTGTCTGCCGGTTGTAAATTGATAGCTTCTCTGATCATTAACTTTTGTCCCGTTTGACAATTCCGAACGCAGATTGATGATGGGGTTGATATGGACCCCGGAAACCTGCACCAACACCTTTGAATCTCATCTGTGAGTATTGCGCTCAGAGAGTGCGGTAGCCCCGGTGTACCTTATGATAGGGACCCCGGCACCAATTGCCCCCTGAAAATACCTGCTGCCGGCGCTAATTTGAAGAGTTGGAGTGGGCATTCCTGGTTCTCGGGGTCGATTGACCCTGGTAAGTTTGTTGCATAATTGAGGGGTCACGGGCGTGAATGATCGTTCTTTCTGTAGTAACGTTAGCGGAGTTCAATTTCATTCCAAGTGCCTCATAAGTTTTTTTACCTCGACATTATGGCTGCCACATACATGTGTGGCATGCCAAGTTTATCAACATCTTGCTTATTATATTCTCCGGAAATCAACTCTTTTTTCACAATGTGTAGTGTGGTTCCGTTGCTTTTAATTGCCTCCACTTGGCCTCCATTTGACTCATATGGTCAGTCAAACGGATGTCGAAGGCTATGAAATAAATAAATATCGAAAGGGATTGGCGGTGCGAGGCGATGTGACGAAACATACTGTTTAATTAATCGCAACTCGGGGGTGGGACGCGAGTGAGATTGTGGCGGAAGTAAAAACGAACCGTGGGAATGACGTCGGCGATCTCGGTGTTGTTGCTTTCGCGAACGCAGAGAGGCACGACGGCGCTGTAAGGGTTCTTCGAGAGACCTTATGGTTGAACATTGTCAAACTTAATCCACTGGGCTCGTAATCCGTATGTCTTCTACGAACGGTACACTCTTAAAGGGGCCAGGAGAAAATGCCGCACCAATCCCAACTTCTGCCTAAGGGTGAATATTAGCATTCATCTGTGTGGAGATGACACGGCAGGCAAAAACCCAGGCACACGATAATTGTGTGCCTTAAATGCACATTTCACGCACATTCCTCGTCGACAGTCACAGCATTCACAAAGCAGTGGTCACAGTCCAACTACTGTTCTTTGTTAGACAAAGGACAGACAAAGAGCAAACAATGGGCAGGCAGGAATTCCCGGCACCACGGTAATCTTGCCTGCCCTTTATCTGGTCTTTGTCCCTTCTTTGTGTAGCAAAGAGGCCTTGTTCCACTGTCACACTATCTTTGTCTAGTGAATCAATATTGGCGAGGAATGTGCGAGATAAGTGCATTTAAGACACACGACATTTGTGTGCCTTGATCCTTGCCCCCCGTGTGATCGCCAGGGACATTAATTACTTTAGTGTCTTTCCGCTATTTCTCGCCAGGTTTTCTTATCAAGTCTCCCGCACTGAGGTCCAATTTACTTTCAAACTTACATTGTATTATGTTAAAGGATGCAATAAAGGTGTTGAATACAAATTTGAACCCTCAGAAGTTATTCATCCTCATGCTTTCGGTCGTGTCGATGCGCGTCAATACCGGGTCAACTGTGTGGCAATCACAGCGCCTGTAAGGTCCCGATAATTTGAGAGGTAGGGACCCCGCATAAGTGGTCCAGAAGCCAAGTAAGGTAGGGGCCATACAAATACTGTGAACATCACATGACCTTTCCCGATTTGGCAATTTCCTCGAAACAAATGCACCAGATAATGACCATGGACCTGGGTCCTTAACCTTTCCATAAACTTTGAGATATGGATCCTAAAAGTCTTCCAATCCACCCAATAAATAAACCCTCGAGAATTGAGGGAGCAGTTGTCCGGGCAAACTTCCCATCACTCTTTGATATCAAAAGTAGGAATCACCGTGATGGCTCTTTTGAAAAATGAACTACATTTCACCTGCTCATGTACAGGTTCCATGGACTTGTATGAAGGTCAATGGCCAGTATTGCTAGCATTTCATGGAAGGAATAAATTCATAACAGCTTGATAATTATCTGACGCATTTGTTTCCAGGAAATTGTCCAAGGAAAGGTCACGTGACGTTCACAGCATTTGTATGGCCCTACCTTAGTTCACGCAACATTGAGTGGGTGAGGTATTGGATTCCAGCAAACTGAAGAAACTACCTACCGCTGTCTACTTATATACTGGTGTACATCCCCATCTAACTACAATGCCGACACAGAAGTCCAGGTCGAAGCCCACATATTGAACAACGGCCGCAGTGGCCGCAGTGAAGCCGCAGCGATCCGAAGTGATCGCAGTCCGGGAATGTCCGAAGCCGCGATGCCAATGCAGGCGTACATACCTTGTATTCACCCTTCAAGGCTTGTTCAACACAAGCATTCTCGCGCTGTTGCATCTATCATGTCAAACCTCACTCAGTCTCAAACTCCCGCCCTCCATCCGGTAGCCTCAATCCGAGTGGGAAATAATTCTCTGGGTGCCGACATAATACTCATCACTTAAGTCCGAATCATCCTCTTGCGAATCCTCGGCAGATGAGTAGAGATCTTGCAAACCATCGGTTCCACTATCTTCCGGGCTCGAGCTTGAATCAGTCTCCGTAAGATTCACCATTTCATCTTTGATGTCCTGATCTGTGAATCGAGCGGCATGCGCCTCCACAGCTGCAGAGGAATCTTCATCGTCCCCTTCACCTTCGCTCGCAGTCTCGACATCGTTCGCCTCAAGCTCTTCCTGTGTCTCGGTGCAATCTCGACTCAAATGACCCTTGACTTTGCAATTGAAGCAACGACCTTCACGACGCAACCAATTGAACTCATCCTGTGGTAACAACACTCGTCACGGTGTGTTTTGGATGGTTTCCCGCAGCTTGCCCCATGTTCGTTCTTTGTCCCCGCTCGACTCCGCTGTCTCAGATTCTGCCAGTTCCTGCTCAAACTCATCAACAGTCTTGTTCAACTCAGGCTCCGCTACCTTGTCCCGGTCGTACATAAACCTCGATGAATTATTGTGCTCCAGGGCTGCTCTTTCCCTCTTCAGTGTCTTGTGGACAGCCTCATGCCGTGCTGCATGCTTGACCAACTTTTGAATAGACCTCCGTTCGGGGTTCAGCCCCTTTCCGATTAAATGCAGACGAAGATATCCCCGGATTCCCGTCCAGAATATCTGTGTGAGTTGTCGTTCTGTCATGTCAGGGAATCGAACAGCTAATGTCTCCAGGTCCCGTTGGAAGTCCTGTACATCGTTCTTTCTTTGCCTTGCTTCAGTGAGTCTGCCTCAATTGCAACTTGAAATCTGATGGGAAACAGTGGTTGAACAATTCTTCATAGACCGATTTCAAAGTCCAACTTTTCTGTCGAAGGGCAACATGCTTCATGAAGAACTTGCTGGCGTCCCCCGACACGAATTTGACCATGATTTTGACTGTCATGCAGTGACTAATGCCATGCCATTCACGCCAGGTGTCGACTTCATATGTCCATTGGTCGAAGATATCAAGATCCACCCTTCCATCGAAGGTAAACGGGTTCTTAATCTTCACGCCCCGTCCCGAGACGTTCTGCGATTTCGATTTCATGGCTGTCTTCGAGTCACTCTCAGATGCTTCTGACGACGACAATAGGGTCATTCACAGTTACCCTTTTCCGGCCCTTTTTCATTCCCTTTTTCATTCCCTTTTTCGCGACCTCTTGAGATTTTCAACCACATGATTTTCATTCCAGTTGGGTTACATGGCAGTCATAATTCTGGGTGTATGTAGCATCTAGTACTGTGGTATATGAGCCTCAGCGTGCAAGGCATGGCCCTTTAAGCAAAAAGGGAACAAAAAGGGAGCAAAAAGGGCCGAAGAAAGGGCACGCAGTCGGGGGTCTCACAGTTGCCCTTTTTCTGGCCCTTTTTCCACCTGTACCTCTCTCGCATTTGGTCAGTTTTATAGCTACAAAGTTCATTCTTTACGGCCCTTGGCAGAGAGCCCTCCCTATTGTGCCGCCCTTCGGGATGTGATGGTCTAACATCGGAGCCTGTCGAATTGTTCTTCAAATTATCCGTTCGAATTCGACCCATGCCGCAAGAAATCATTGGCCCTTCATGCGATGAAAGAGCATTCATTGAGTCTTCATCTGACTCTGATTCCTCAGACATGATGTCGAGGAATCCTCGCCTCTGGATCAACCGACTTTCTTCAGCGCTCTCGACATCCTCGTGCGTGAAGCAGGGTTCCATTTCAGAGCCCATATATGCTATAGAGTGTTGAGCCGTGTCCGAGGTCCAATCTACGGGCAACGGCCCGAGCTGATCATCAGCGTGAAAAAGTTCATTCCAATCTCCATTTCTGACAATTCTTCCTCATATTGATGCAAGGATACTCGACAGTGTACGCGCCCTCCATTACACCCCCACTGTAAACGCTACACTAATTATTGTTCTCGCCACTTCGCCATCCATGCACGGAGTCGGAGTAGTTTGAGCCACCAACCGCTGACCCCAGGGGTTCTAGAGGTAAGTCTGGGTCCCAAATCCACGATATAACACGCGTGGATAGGGACATCTCCAGGTGCTCTGCCGAGGTGTCGACGCGTACTCTCGCGGACATCCCCAGGCATCTGGCAAGGTGAACTTCCCACGGTTGAAAATCCTGCTAGAGAGGCGATGGGCCAGACACCATCTGCGTTGAAATTACTGTAATTGTGCTACATTAACAGTCACATTCCATTAACCGGGCATAAATCACCGTGGAAACAATTCCATACGCCAGTGGCCAAATAATTAAGGTTCACGGCGATTTCGATGATTCACTTAGCATTCGAGGGCATTCAAGATCTCCTCAGATCCAACTGTGGGAATCCATTGGAGAAAATTGAATTCGCGGTAAGTTTAACTTCGATTCCCATCACTATCTATAGGGATGTACGACGAGTGTCCCTCTCACCGTGTCTATTGACTTCTGAACAACAGTCTCGTTAGCCGCAATGGAGTTTGCCGCAGGGCCGGGCATCTCCGCCATGCTGTTATTAAGATTGCATACACTGAGGTCTGGTTCTCGGGGTCCCCCAACAAAGGTGATTCCATCAGCTTGCTGTGTTCCTTCAATGTTGAGTTGGTAACTTATATACGACCAGAAAAAAAGATAGTGTGCTGGAAAGAAAGTGTTGTCTAAGATCTTCGAGTTTCTTCGATGAAATGCCGGTTTCCAGGATCTTGAAGGATCCTCGAAGAAACACAAGTTCGGTGGCGGTGTGGCGAACAAAAAAGGTCAGGATCTTCGTAGATCTTCGAGGATTTTGGGTGAGGATCACAGAAACTCGCAGATCATCAAAGATCTTCGAAGATCTGGCATAAAAAACATGTCACTACAACAAAAAAGTATTTTTGTCCAATTTGGACCTTCATACATACTAGGCTCGTTTGGAAGCTTCGACCAAGGCTACGCAGATCGTGTGCTCCGAATTGCGGTCAGTTTCCGAAGGCGCAGTTCTTCCAGTGCATCATCACCTCCAGGCAACCTCCAGGTCGGGTCATTCATTATTGACGTGAACTTGATTCAATTATTGTTATTCGAACGCTACAGATTACTTGCATTACTACATAGTGAGTCCTGTCCCCCACTTCGTTCATTTCGTTCCGTCTGTTGCCTTTACTTACTTCCTTACCATACCTCAGCCGCTGCACCTCGAGGTAAGCCTAGGTTCATTTCACTTCAATATCCAATCCCGTCGCTTTTGCTCACCTGGGTTGTTCCAGATTACTGTATTTTTTCGTTCAGATCGACAGGGGGGGTGACGCGTGACATTTTCAACCATTTCGACAGTTCGACACCGGGTCCAGGGCAGCGTGACGAGGCAAAAAATTCGACATAACCCGGGAATTGTGGAGAGAGCAAGTGAAATAAGTTCCTGCATAGCGAGAGGATATTTAGTTTCATTTTGAAACCTTGGCTAGTGTTTTCTGGAAATTTTATGTTCCAGGGGCATAAACTCAGCCAGACATTGAAATTCTTGGCTTGTAGAGGCAAAGAACCAACAGAAGGTTGAGAAATGGTCGAAATCTTGCTGGAAAGTGACTGCCAAAGGCCAGGATGTTTTTTCTGCTATTCCAGAGAATTTTTGGCTTGTGTGACCAACATTCGACCAATTCGACAAAGGCCGTCGTGACGCGTTACCTCGACCAATATTCGACATCGACAGGGGGGTGCGTGACGGGTGACTGTCGATTTGAACGAAAAAGTACAGTAAACACCCAGTCCAACGTCGATTCCGCCCATCACCAACGCTTCACTGTAAGTCCCCGGATCCAATTAATTTTTATCCCAGTAAGTGCCGCTCCCCGCAGCCGAATTCATGACAATACTCACCCTCGGAATATCGCCAAACAAAGCCCATTCAAGTTGGATTCAAGTTGGCCTGGATTCACATCGGTACGTAGCCCAATTCATTCCCTGTATCATTTCACCGCTGACCGAATTTTCGCAGCTTTATTTGAGTATTGATCCCCGCCCTGCTTGCGTCGTTCAGCGTGCCTCCAGTGCTTCAAGGCTTCACGCTTCAAGCTCCCAAATTCTCGACGCCTCGGTAGGTCCTGTATTGAATTCAATCCCGCTTGACGATCCGCGCTAACGAGGATTCAAGTCCCACAGGTAATTTTTTGCGAATGTAGATTGTATTCAAATATGTACTACGTACGACGTACTACGAATAGTGTGGGTACGGAGAAGGGGAGGATGTGAGGGGAGGGGATGGGAAAACGGGAGGGGAGAGGGTGCTGCGCGGGAATGTGCGGTAATTGCGTGCCCCGCGCACTCGCACAACGAACGCGCGGCGCGGCATGTGCACGCACACGGCGTTCGCGCCGGGTCGGGCGCGAGTGTGCGCAAACGGCACCTGGTACATGGTGCCAGCCGCACTCGACTCGGCGTGGGCGTTGTGCGTTGTGCGTTGTGCGACGGTGTACACGAGGGTAGAGGCGAGGCGAGGACGGCGATGGTGACGCAGTGGAACGAGACGCGGGGTATGCGATGGGAACGGGGAGGGAAAGGGGCGGGCGGGGCAAGGGGAGAGGATGGAGATGGGCGGGATGCGCCCCGCGCAGACTCGGTCCGTGCGCGCGCATGTATGTGTGGGGAGTCGACGCGCACGACGAACGCGCGGCAGCGGCATCTGTACGCACACGGTTTCGCGCCGAGCGCGGGCATGAGTGCGCGTAAACGGCACGCGGTATAGTGCGGGATGCAATCGACTCAGCGCAAGCGCGTCGTGCGGCGGTGTTGGAGGAGATGAGGGAACGAGGGTAGAGGACGGGGTTGGGGGAGGGGAAGTGAATGGAGAAGGAGGGTGTAGATGGAGAGGGCAGAGGGTACGGCGGGTACTGCACGAGGCGCGCAGATTCGGTCCGCGTGCACATGCATGTGTGGGCGCGGAGACTCGACGCACACGACGAACGCGCGGCAGCGACGTCTGCACGCGCACGGAGTTCGCACCGAGCGTGGGCGCGAGTGCACGTAAGCAGGACCCGGTGCATAGTGCCAGGTGCACGCGAGTCGGTGCGGGTGCGTTGTGCGGCGGTATACACAAGGGCGGGGCGGACGCAGGGAACGGCGGCGGCGAAGGCGATGCAGCGAGACGAGCGAGGGGGCGTGTGATGGAACGGAGAGGAGGAGGGAGGGGGAACAAGGGGAGGATGGGGATGGGGAGATGGGATGAGGAGGAAGCATGTGCGCTGTGCGGGTACTCGAAGCGCACGGCGTCCCCGCACGTACGCGGTAGCAGTATGTACTCGGACCAGGCGCGCTGCAGCGGTGGGAAAGCGGGGCGCGCGGGAGCGGGAATCCGCGTGGACTCGACGGCGGAAGCAGCCAGCACGCGACGCTTGGGTACAGGGAGGGGAGGAGGATGGGAGAGGAGGAGATGAGAGAGGACGCAGGGCGGGGGTACGTCCATTCTTCATGTCTTGCTTCGAACCGAGTCCCCGCTGAGAATTCTCCGCGCAGGCAGCGCACCGAGGGGAAGGAGTAAGTAAGTTAGAGGGAAGGGGTGTAAGGGCACGCACCTTGTATGTCCGTATTTTCAGCTCAGCTGCCAGGAGGATAGCGGGGGGAGGCGGCATCGACGGTGCTGTGCATGGGGACTCGACGCGGAGGGAGCCGCAGGCGGTGGTACAGTAAGCGGCGCGAGCCAGGGAGAAGAAGCGGGGCCTGTGCGCGATGGACTCGAGTCGCCGATTGGACTGGCAAGCGAGGGCTGCGTCGACGCCGTCGTATTTTGGGGGCTGGGGCGATGGAGACGAGCTAGCGAGAGCTGGGGGGCTGGACACGAAGTCAGAAGCAGACGGAGCGAGAAAGGGCTAACCATGCGTGCGGGAGAACCAGATTGCAGTAGAGCGGCGATATGTAAGCAAGGCGGCGGTGCGGTCGACGTGGCAAGATTGATCCAACTACGGTCTGCTTCACGAGTGCTCATGGCCACTGGGCTCTGTAACACGAGTTAGTTTTGCGTAGAACGCGCGAGACTGGCGTACCTTGATAATTTTCTTTTGTGGCGTGGTGGACGAGAGAAGGCGGTTAGGGCCGGCCCGGTGGCCCAAAATAGAACGAAAATACGTTAAGCCCTCCAGCTGATGCTGAGCCAACCCGGGTTCGCCCTTGTTGATCCGACCCACGTTTTCCAACCTGATGTAACCGCAGATCTTCGTATTACCGTGTTGAGGTAACGCCTGCCTTGATGTTGAGTGAGCAAACGACCGTGTTGATGAAACCCCTGCTCAAGTTGTTGATCCAACCCCCGATTCCAAATGTTGCCTAAACCCAAAATTTCCGTGTTGAGGTGCCTAACATTGTTGTTGATTTAACGCCGCCGCCATGTTGAGTGAACTCATGTTTTCCATGCTGAGCAAACCCACATTCTCTGTGCTGACCTAACCCACATTTTTTGTGCTGACCCAACCCACATTTTCTGTGTTGACCTAACCCATGTTTTCCGTGTTGAGGTAACCAACTTTTCCCCTGTTGACCCAACTCCAGTTTTCCAAAATCGGAAGTTTCGGTAACGATGATGCGCAAATTTGCAATTTGTGTCCTTTGCCTTCCGCCTCCTCCATGGCCGATCCTGAGGGCCCTCCTCGTGTACGGCACTACACAGTGCAGCGCAACCAACATGCGGCCTTAATTTGTGACTGTCCGCAATATCGTGCAACTGCAAAAACATGCCCGGACATTGCCGCCGCTCGGTACTATATGGAATTTGGCCCACCTACCAAATATAACAGTGGGTTTGGGGACCACATATGTGCCGTTCTAAGACATATTTCAGTGGCAGAACAAGGCTCAGACGAGCGGGGACCCCAAACGAAGGGCAAAGGGAAGGTCCCTCCTCGCAAGTCCACCGGCAAGAAGGGGCAGAAGCTAAATATCCCGACCGACGCCGGTGTCGATGACACTCACGAAAAACTTCTCGACCTGTTAGACGGTGATGAGGAGTGGATCCGAAATCCTTTTGCTACGCAGGAAAGTCGGTTGGCAGCAGAAGGAAAGAAAACTGGCTCCGGGAGTAAAGGTAAGTCCGCAAGTATCAAGGTTTCTGGCCCCTCCCAACCCGATGTGCAGGTTCTGTTGGGCGACCGGCTGCTGCAAAGCCCCTACACACTGGTCGCTCGTCATCATCTCCGACCAAATTCAGTGGCAAGCGCGGCCCAAAGGGCCACGGCTTCAATTCCCTTCTTCCACCGCCTCCACCCAGCTCACCGCAAAAGCTGGGATCAGATACAACACCTATGGACGAGATAAAGAAACCTTTTCTCAAACTTGCACCAGTCAGTACTTTCAATGCTCGATCAACTTCTTCTCTAACTGCCCCCACAATTATCTCTAGCTCTCACATGCAATCCGCGAAGACTTGGATCTCGTGGATATTGACTTTGGACGGTGGAAGTCAAAATCCTATACTCTCCGCCTTGACGAGGTCATGGTGGCGGTCGATCTTCTTAATGCAATGTGCTTGGCTACCCGAAACGGGATTCTTGTTTATGGTCCGTCTTACGCCCAGGATGCCCGTATTTTGCAAAGGATTGTCTGGTCTCAGTCCGACAATGAACCTATACTAGCAGATGGGACGGTAAGAGCACCTCCGCTGTTTCCTCGTTGCAACAGGCCCTAACTGCATTTTAGCCTGCATTTGCAGACGAGAGTGCCTTGAAAAAGGCTTGGCTCCATAGCCAGGCCATGAAGATTGCTCATATATTGGTCTTCCACCACGACCCGACGCGGGAGCATTGGTTGCTGTTCAAGTTTCAGCTCGAAGGAATGAGCTGCGAGTGCCTCGAGCCTTTTAGTCCACATGTACCTGTCAAGGACACCCAGGATATGTGACTCCTGGTTCTGTTTCTCTCCCCTCAGCGCCCAGCCCAGCGTGTGAGTCTCCGATTTTTCTGTTCCATTACTTTAGGTTCTAATTCTTGTGGCAGCCGGAACCAAAAAAAAGTCGATATGAATACCTTGAGCTCAATATCCAACATGATGGCTCCTCCTGTGGATTTTGGATGATTACCTTGGCCTTCCTGTTGGTATGCGCTGTCGAGATCCCGGGAACAGATTTGGAGACCGCAAATCTCCAGGTGCTGGAAGGCGTTGGGGCGAATGGGATCAAGGACCATTGGAAAGCCCTTATAACCTCGTGGCGTGTTGAGGAGCTGGGTCTCGGGTTTTTGCCAGTCAATAACTTTCTGCGGCCCTGGAATGTGGTTCTCGACGGGATGGGTTGTGTGCGTAGAGTTCCGTGGTCTGCTCGCTCGTCGAAAACTCACATTTCCTAGATGGCTCCCCGCCCAACCTGGGTTCCTCGGTTTGATACCGCAGCAGCAGAGCTGCAACAGCGAGAAATCCAGACTCAAGATCTGCTTCCGCCCGCACCCCAACCACCGAAGGTCACAGCGGTAAGCCATTAGCTTTCGTGGGAGGCTCATTTACTGATGTATCTATAAGCCTGCTCTACCCGGACCACAAACAGATGACACAACAGTTCTATGGACCATGGAACATGCCTTTTTCGGAGTGAATAATCAGACTCTTCAAGCAATGTCTGATGCGGTATGTTCTGCCAATGAACTTCCTGCTTGTTCAAGTGGACCAAAGGCTGTATTACAGTTCAATCAACAGCTCGACAAGGTTCAAAACATTGGCTCAGTGTTTCACCTTGGTCGAGCGCCACTGTCGGGTTCCGACTTTGGTCGTTTTCGAGAAGGGAATATGGCCAACGATAACTGTGTCAATATCTTTGTCGCTGCGTTCAACTTCCGGTCCATGTCGGGGCGACTCAAACACTTCGGGTCCAGCATCGGGTTGCCAGAGCCGCCTCGAGACTTCCTTGTTGTTACAACACACTTCTATCCTAGGCTCGAACAGTGTGCTGAGGTCTGGCAAAATGCCAATTTACAGAAAACAGAAAGTCTCGAAACCTTCCAAGAGAAGGCTAGGCTCCTTCTCAAATGGTTTAAAAAAGTCGGTTTTATCCCCTGCATGCCCATGCTTTCATTGATGATATTTCGAGGTCGACATGAATTCCTTGGGACGGCTCCTTATTCCTGTCCATCAGCAGGCTCAACTGCATTGGTTACTGGTGGTCATTTACTTCAAGCATGGGAAAATTACATTTATCGAAAGCTGGGGTGAAAATCAAGAGGAATACCGAGCCACGGGTGACTTTTCCCGTGTACCGACTCACAAGCGCATTTATGAGGTATCTCAGCCACTAGTTTTGTCCTTGCAATTTCTTGATCTTCGCATTAGAACTGCCGCCTGCTGGTCTTCCTCCTCCGCATCAAGTACCCTCAAATATCAGAGTCAGATCCTGTGAAAGACCCGGAGAAGTGGAATGCCAACATGGTGTGTATCTCTCTTCTTCTTTCTTGCTTATCTGAACTCCCCGCAGCTCGAAATCTCGCCGCAGCGCAACGGATATGATTGTGGCTTCTACCTGCTAATGAGCATTTTTCACCTGCTGTCGTTCGATTCAATCAACCATGCAGAGGTCCCCGCTGCATTGCATCTCCACGGAGCAACAATGAACTATACACGCCTTATATTAGCTTTCACTTTCGTCGTCTATATGGAGGAATACAACAAGTGGGAGGCCCACTCGAAGCCGTAAGGGTTTCAATCATGCCTCAATACAATATCTCACTCCTTGTGCAGTTCAGCCGAAATTGAGGGAAAGGCCTCTCACCGGTCTCCATCATTGACGCCCGAATTGCCGCCGGACCCTGTGCCAGCCATTACGGCCTTAGGACCTGCCTTCGAGTTGAAAGAGACCACACCACCAGAGAACAGTTCTGACCTTGTGTCCAACCAACCTGAGCTGTAAGTCCCATCTTGAGTCCAGTTCACATACTGATTTTACTTTATCTGAAGAACCTTCAGCCCAGTCGCATCGAGTGTTGATGGCGAAGATATGTTACTACCACCAGATACTGGGGGAATGATATATCGCGAGCTCTAATAAGAGGAAACCACCCGTTGGATCAAACGTTCTTATTAGAGGGATCGCGATACATCACCTTAGAGCTGCACCCTTTTTGGGTTGCACGGTCCCCAGCAACACGAGCTCGCTGTTGATGGCGTTGGGGAGCTCGCGATGGATCGCGGCAGAGCATTACCCTATTTACAAGGCCGTGAGCAGCCTCCTGAGTTCGCTGTTGACGGCGTTGAGCAGAAAGATGGTCTTGTTTGGTCTGGAAGCCAACCTTGTGTTTGGTAACACCTTCGCTTTCCCACTTCCCAAAGTAGAATTTCACAATACAAAAGAAAGTACATTGCAGGCTGAGATACGTGCGACAGCAATCAAACGGCCCGATGTGCCTGCGTACACTAATTAAACGTCCCGGTAGTCGTTTTCGTTCTCGTCCTCTACTGGCTCGTCCTCGCGCACAGGCACGTCGATGACCGGCGCAGGTGGAGCGGCTGGTCGAGCTGCCACCGCAAGCTCGTCGTTTAAGGTCTCGTCCGTCTCCATTGCTCCCTCGTCGTCCACCGGCTCGTCGTCTCCGAACGTCCCATCCTCTCCCATGTCCGCCATCGCCGCTCGCGCCATCTCCATGAAACTCGGTACGTCCTCCCAGGTCTTTTCAAACTGTTCCGCGCGCTTTCGAAGAATGCCCGCTTGTCGTCTGGCGTAGGCGACGTTGCCTTCCTGGTATGCCCTGTGCTTTGGCGCGTACGCGACATGCGGAACTCGGCGTTTGTCGTCCTCCGGTGCCTGTGGACGTCTCCCCGCCCTCTCATCCCACCAATCCGCTCGCCACCTCAGAAACTGCAAGATTCGACGCATCTCCTCCTCCAGTAGGTCGAGCTGCTCCCGATGTCGCAAAAAACGAGCCCTAGTCTTGGCCCACTCGATTCGCAGCGCTGAAGGAACAAAGGATCATTAGCGGAAAGCTTCATTGCAGACGGTGAAGGTACAAACCTTCACTCATCCCGCCCTCATCCGCTTCCTCCACCCCTGGGCTTCTCCATATCCACGACATTCTCGCCTTTGCCTCCGCCCCCATATCCTTCGCCTTCCTCCTTGCCGCCGCTCCCTTCTTCATCAGCAGTTTCTTCCGCTCTGGGTCTTGGAATAACGCGCGCGGCATACCCCGCACATCTTCGGGCAGCAGTGGCCGTAGCTCCGCCTCCCATTCCGTCCGTTTCAGGTGCTTCCCCAGTCCCATTAACGCCCTGTACGCCACCCGATACCGCTCCGCCGACCGGCGCGTCCGCTCCTCCACCCCTTCGATCTTGGTTTGCGCCCGCGTATTCGCCTTGACGCCGCGGACGTAGGCGTCCTTGTGCTTGTAGAGGTGCGTGCGCAGCAGCAGCTGGTGGCGCACGTCGTCCAGGGACTCGTGGGCTTGCGCCTCCCGCAGGCGGAACTCATGCTCGTACAGGTCCACGGCGCACTCGACGCGCCCCCGGATGCTCGAAGGCAGCCACAGCGCCATATGCTGCACCTGCACCCCTGGCTGCGCCTGCGTCGCCGCGATCCTCTTTCGAGCACGATCCTCCTCCGCGCGCAAGACTGCGACGTGCGGCACGAAGAGGACCTGGGCATCCATCCAGGTGGATATCTTGCGCCGTAGCTTGTTCCCTCGCTCGGTGACATTGGTCTTCTGGTCTGCCGACGGATGATTTCCGATCCCGTTGATATCGAAGGCGAGGTTCCGTCTGGCGCCAACGTCAGGACAGCGCTCCAGCAAAACAGGGTGAGAATGACTCACTGCAGTTCCTCCAATTGCAGCCCCATGGCGATGAGCTCCGTGCCGTGCAACTCCTCTAACGCTCCATTGTCCTCGTCGCCCTCCTTCTCCATCGCCTCCTCAAGCTCTTTCTGCACCTCCTCCGCCATCTCCCCCCGCACCTGCACCACCGTCCTCCTCTCCACCTTCGCCGCAAACGGGTTCGGCGCTTCCGCGTCCGCTTCCCAAGCTTGGACCTCGGCTCTCCATTCCTCCAACGCCTCGCCGGCACCCAGCCGACGCAATGAGCATTCCAGCTCCTCCAGCTCCGCCGCTGCTGTGATGAGCTCTGGAACGCAGTCCGCCACCTTCCCCAGCATCCACTTCCCTGTGATCTTTATCAGCGTCGCACCGTTTCGATACCCAGACTGCGCTTACCCATATCGACAATCTTCTTGTGATTCATGTCGTTAAACGCGTCGTTGATCGTGTCTCGTCGCATCCCTGGCCCCATCTCCATCGTACTGCTCGCCAAGGGGTTCAGCACGGACCACCCGCGCTCTGGCGCTTCGCCATCCGTCAGCCCAACATATCGCGTCAGGTGGAACGAAAAGAGGACGTTGCAGGCCTCTATGTGCGCGGGAAGGTGGAATTTGGGAATTAGGAAAACGCAATATTTTTTCCCCCGGAGGAAGTGCACCTCGCGCGGGAAGGTCTTCATGCGCTCCCAAATGTTCTTGTGCCACTGGCACGCAATGTCGTACGACACGTAGAGCTCGGAGATTTCACTGCCGGCGAGTCCCATGAAGAAAATGTAGTCCATATTAATGTACCTGAATTTGCGTAGTGAGGAAACATCCCGTTCAAAGTCGTCGTACACACGTACCGTTCTCCCAGCTGTAAATCCCCCACAGCATTCGGTCGTTTCATGTTGTGACGCGCGCAGTCGACGGTCGCAATCCCTGAGGACGCGGTCCCCCGAGACTCTCGGTCTGGCTTATCGACGGCGTCGTGAGCAACACAAGTGCTGCGCTGCAGACATACGGCATCGTCAGACGAATAGAAATGCTTAGGCGTGAATGAAAAAGCGCACCTCCTGTTTGTGCTTCCAATTCGCTGCAAGGTAACTGTAGTACGGCGCGATGGCGCCGTAGAATGACCAACCATCGCCCAGCGATGGATCCTTCTCTTCGGTGGAGACCTTCTTCCGCCGCATGCGAAAGTTGGCGTCCATGGCCAGGAACAACGCGTAGAGGAATCTGGCGAACATTTGATTCAGCGCGGCATAAACAAGCAATGCCGCCCCGCAACTCACTTTTTCTCGGGAGGGACCTCTTTCCAGTCGGGCGGTATGTTTTTTCCGGGATGTGGACAGGCCGGGCAAAGGAGCGCACATTCTCCTGGACCTGTCCCCTCCACACCGCTGAAGTCGTGGCCACGTCCCGCGCGTTTCAACATCTGCAGGTGCCTCCATTCCCGCGTCATACGCAAGAATTCGTCATAGTGATCCTGAATGAATGGCGGTCAGCGTGGCTCATTACTGCAAATGGGAAAACGCTCACCCTCACGGGGACTGTACCTGTGTTGTCCGACCCCCGCGCAATGCTGGTGTAAAACTCTTTGCCCGAGCACTTGGACTCGAGCGTCATCAGATGGAACCGACGCAGCACGGTGAACGTAGCCGCCGTCCTGGGGTTCTTCCCGGTGCTCGGGTACCATCGCGCACGCAAGAGCTGGATATCATGCGGTTGCGCAGTCTCGCAACCGCAGAAGTCCAAGGCGACCTCGTGGATCGCGTTCGTGTCCAAGACCACAAAGTCGTCCGCAACGGCCGGGCGCGGATTAGTGCATATGCCATGTCGCGGACGCGCTTTGTTGAGCCTGCCGTGCCCGAGCTGAATCCGCAAACCCAGGGCCTTCAAGGTTGTCCACTCGAAAAACTCGCCAGTCCAGGCCTGTTATTGAATTAGCACTGAACGTCGTTGATCACATCCCAAGCGCACGTACCTCGACAATGTGAAGCGGGGTGCTACCGTGCGCGTGAACAAGGCAGGTTTGACAAAAAATGTCGTCTGTAAAGCAGTCGCGACACCGGAACAGTCTATCCGGCGCCACGCCGCAAATGATACAAAAGTCGTCCTCCTGGTAGTCTCCGTGGCCTTCCAGCTGTATTAGCTGGTCCAGGTACATTTGTGGCTTCCGCTTGCGGACCCACTCGCCTAGTGGGCGGTCCTGATCAAGGAATATGTCAGCTGCAAGCTCAATAGCTCAGCAAGCCCGGGTACTCACCGATGGTCGCTGCTCCCGAGGTTCCTTAGGCAGCAGATCATACACAACGTCGTCGTCCTGCGCCAACGCGTCCGGCAGCCCCCCATCGAAGTCGTCCATGGGCATCACCTCCGAGTCTGCCTTGAGATTCGCGATGGGTTTACGAGCGGCCTTGCTTGGTGACGCGGGAGCCTCCACCACGCTGTGGTCGTGGTGCAAACGGCCGTCTTGACCACGGTGGATGTGCTGCTCGGGCACCAAGTCGACCTCCTGCGCCGAGCCAGCAACATCCTCGCTGTCGCTGTCCGCGACGAGTTCGCGCTCGTCGCCCCTGGGGCGTGGCATGGTGGAGTCACACCTAGATTGATACTAAGTCAGCGATCAACAAATTTGAAACAAAAACGCATGGATGGCGATTGATCCTACCTCTAAACTACCGACGCCCATGTCCATGCTTGAAGCCCCCGCCAAGGACGTCCCAGGTGCGAAGACACTTGCCAGCTCTGAAGGTAAGTTAGTTAAACGTTATCGCAAGCGGCATTGACATTAAAAAACCTTGCATAGTGGCTGCAGCTCGACCGGCAGCCGGAGCGAGCAATCTTGAGCGCGGAGAGTCCTACGTTGATGCTACATTCATGGAACTGAGGTCAGTTGTGTTCGCGTCTCGCTTCCGCATTCTTCACAGACCTTTTTGCCCAGCGAAGACGTCTTGAAAAACATCGTCTATTCCGAGTCCTACGACGTCGCTTGCCAGTGCAATTCGCGTTGCAGTCTTCCCGGAGCTCCAACCCAGGAGTAGCAGAGTGGATTGAATAGTTTTGCTGAATGAATGGATATATTGGCTGAATTGACTTGTTTGAGCTTTGAAACGACCTTCTTGAGGGCTTGAATTGGCACATACCGGTGCCACCAGCGTACCACTTCCCACACCGCCGCAAGCCGCTCGCGCGCCACCGCAAGCCGCTCGCACGCCGCCGCAAGCCGCTCGCGCAAAACCGTGAATCGCCCGCTGTGGGTGTAGAAGCAGTGCTGTGTTCGGGTGTGCGATCCGAGATGTACGGGGTCACGTGTACAAACGCGCTCACACCAAAACGACCTCTCTCCTCTAAACCAACTCCAAACAACGACGAAGGCGACGAAGAAAATTCGAGTAACTACGGGTTACTTGAGAGCTCACACCAAAACGACCTCTCTCCTCCAAACCAACTCCAAGCAACGACGAACGCGACGAAAAAACTACTCGTTCCGTGCAATCGGGCCAACTGCCTTCCCAGAAACCTTCCCAGCAATCTTCCGCGGCCTCTTTTCTTCCTTGGGACGATGAATCAAACCCAACTCTTGCCGGTGCCGCGCCATTTCGAATGTCAAGGCAGTATGGTTGCTCCGCCAGCCGTGCAAACGCATAGCTTCAAGCTGCTGGCCGCGAGTCAGCCCGCCGTCGCAACCGCAGAAGCCCATCGTGACGTCGTGTGCCCCGTCGACGCCGAGGACCGTGAAGTCAGCGTCAATAACGACCTCCGGGCATTTGGCGCCGCCGTGGCCCAAGAAGACCACCAGGCCCATCGCTGACAGAGTATAACCGTGAGATGCTGGGACGTCCTGCAATGAAGGTGAGCTAGTGGCGCAGGTAATAAGCAAATAACTTACCTCGATGCGATGCAGAGGGTGCTCCGCATGCGCGGCGAGGAGGCATGTGCGGCAAATGATTCTCGGCCAAAAACAATTCCGGCAGCGGTACAAGGTGTTTGTCTTGATTTTGCAGGTCTCGCAGGTCGTTGGACGGTTTGCCGTCAAACGCTCCTTTTCCTGGGCCTCAAGGCTCAAGATATCCGCAAAATCCAGTTCCTAGGCATTCGAATGAGCAAAGGCAAGGTACACGCCGAGAAACTTGCCTGGTAAGCGGGGTCCATGGTGGTGGAAGGCAAGTTTTATCCCATCATTGAGCACCATCTGAAATTTTAACGCCGGCGTTAGATTGACCGAGATTCAGTCCAGATTGGGCCGTTCGTGAGCGGGGAAAATAGATTGGGTGGGTGGGGAACCAAGCATACAAGGTGCGTACGCTAAATGTGCTCTCCGTCTTTCTTCTTGCGCTGCTCACCCGCAAGACGCAGCTGAATGAGCTCAGCGACGTTTGCGGCAGCTTCCTCGCGCCGCCGCTGCGCATATGCGTCCGCCGTCGCCTTCCTCTTCGCCGCCTTGGCCGCCTTCTCCCTCGCCGCCCTCGACAGCACCGGTTCCGAAAGAGGCCCAAGCCGGACAAAACCCGGGTGACGTGCGCGCGGCTTGCACAGCGCCATGAACGTCTCGACGCGTTCACGCCGAGCCGCGACCCGTGCCCTCACCGCGGCGCCGGGAACATATCCTGCGGGCTTGGGACGCGGGTTTATGGGAATACCAAGGGAATCTAATTGCGAGTGAGTAAATATCAATAACTACGGGTTGGTACACTCACGCCGCATGAAGGCTTTTTCCTCGAGCGCCGGTCTTTCTCGCGCTGCGGCAAGAGCGCGCGCCGCAACACGTTCCCTCACCGCGGCACCGGCGACATAACCCGCAGGCTTAGTTTTGGCGGGAACGTAGCGGTCGACCCAGTTCCGCAAGCCCCCGTCGAGAGGGGCGCCGTCGAGGGCCACTACATTAAGGTAAGTTTGTATTTACTCTATCATTCTAGCTGCTCACATCGTTTGAAGGCACGGTCCTCCTCCTCGGTCAGGCCTTTGCGCGTCGCGTCGGTCATCCTGGATGAAGGTTAGGTCGGAAATCTTGATGCGGTGCGTATCCAGAACTTGTTTATCGTGACAATCTCAAATCAAAGTGTAACATGTGGGTGGACGAGATCCTCCCGATCCCCGTTGCCTTCCCTCCCACCATGCCCAAGTCCAAGACCGCCCGCACCCCCGCTAAGCCGAAGACCCGCCGCGGCAAAAGGCATCGATCTGAGCCTCGTAAGTCCCTCTCGTCCTCCACTTAGGTTTTTTGCTCACATTCCGACAGCTGTTGTCGCGTATTCGTGGACCCAGCGTTGTGCCGACGCTGCGGCACTCACTGCCGCTCGTTCTGCCTGGGCTCGTCGGCAAGAGGAGGTTGCCAGCGCCCAGGCCCGCCTCGTTTCCGACCTCGCCACCGCTTTCGGGGTCAGTGAAGGTACGTGCAATAGAGCAACAAGCAGCAACGTCCACTGACCTTTTTTTCTGCAGCTGAAATCCTCCTCGACCGTGAGGCTTGGTTAAATGCCCCCGGCTGGCAGCCCAGCCGCTACGGATGGGAGCAGATTTCCCCCTTCTACCCCCATGGCCCTCCCCTCGTTGTTAAGTACCCTGTGGACACCACGGGAACGGGGTGGGGCCCGACGCCGGGGCGGTCGCGGGAAATGGGGAGCGGCTGGGGGTGGGGATCGTCGGGGGCTTCCTCGTCAACGGCGGACGTGGAGGACGGTTGGGGAACGGGTAACGGGTGGGGCGCGCCGCCCACGACGGGCAGTACGGACAGTACGGCGTCTTAGCACGTTCTTGTGTTTTTTTTTGTGCCAGCAATGTCAATTTCTTTTGTATGGTCCCAAGGTTCAGTGGGAAGTAGAACAGCAAAATTCTAACAGCAAAATTGAATGCGGCAAAAATAAATATATTGGCGCGACTAATTATCAAGGCATAAAATGCTGCCAACACACTGGTGCCTATTTTATGTGAGCATGAGTGGATGCAGTGCTCGAGCGGCGCACCTGTTAGACCTCGCGCATCAAGCGCAATATTTCGCGACGCAAGCGAGCGCGTTCGTTCTTGTTGTCCGCAAGGCGGTACCTCCGACGCAGATAAATCAAGACCAGCTCTTGACGGCTAAGTCTAGGGCTTGAAACAAGATTAGGAGAGCTTGTTGGAAAAGAGCACTGACTCACTAATACATGGGTGTCGACATTAGAATTGTGCAAGACATATCTCACGTTGGTCTCTCACGTTGAGCCTAAATGTATCAATCTTGATTTCGGGGGTATCAAACCTATATCCGCTCAAGGGATCGACACACAGTAGGTAGCGAGGTCAATTTAAAGGAGACGCTTCCTCGCGGTGAAAGCCCATGAACTAGTGGTCCTCGTCGGAAACCGCATTGATTTTTCCAATCCTGTGAATAGTTGTCAGCTTGGAGGAGGGGCCGGCGGCAGGCAAACGCACCGAGCAGCAATCATAGCCTTGCGTTTCGCACTGCATAATCAGAAGCATCAGTAACACGGAAATTCGAAGAACACGCCCACGCACGGATCGACGTTAGCGCGCCACGGTGCTAAATCCCAATTAGCCTGATACTCCTGCCCGGTCCTCAGTGGCTCCTTCAAAAGGACCTCAAAGTTCGCGCGCGCGGCCAGCTGCTCCTCCCTTGGAGTGGTTCAGTTGCAGGGAGCAAAAAAATGGAAGGGACTCACGATCCCTCGACGTAGACCACGTTGCGTTCAGGCGCATCATCTTCAGCTCCATCAACGTTCCCCGAATCCCTGTGGATATTTCAAATAGGCACGAGATCGCCCGAGATCACGCACATGGAAACTTGCCCCGCGTGAACGGCCTGTTGTTCTTCCCGCTCGACGTCTTGCTCAAGGTTTTGCTGAAGCTCCTGGAAAAGAGCTCCCCATCCGGCGACCCACGACGGGGACGGAGGAGACGTTGTCGGGGGTGTCGGGACACAGGGCGGAGGGCGCGGGCGCCGAGCGCCATCGGGGATCGTTGCTATTGATCGTGGTGCTACCAGGAACACGACAAATTAGCAATTAGGGTAATCGGAGCAGAAGACCACTCACGCAAGGGCTTAAGGCTGCGTTTCTTGCGCTTCGACGAGGGTGCAACTGTTGGTGTGGACATGGTGGTCGGTAGGAAGGAAGAGAGGTTGTTATGAATAGAAATGAGATTCGCACTTCCCGAAATGGCAATCGCAGGTGCTGCAAATCGAAATATATTCAGTCAAGATGTATTATTAACATTTGCTTCGGAACGTAGCTAGATGAGAGGTATCAAGATTGAAACGCCGCGACGCGATCGGCATCTAGCTCGTCGTGCTTCGAGAAGAGATTGAGTCCCCACTTCCATCGACTGCCCGGTACACCGTCGAACGCGTCCTTCACATCCTGGCCCCCTGGTTGAGCAAGGAGAGACTTGGCCGACTGAAACCCATACGCGGCCCAACGGAACAGACCACCCGCGGCGTACTGCGTGACGGAGTAGCGAGTTTCGTTGTGCTGAATGGGCGTGTTGCCATGGTCAAGGCAGCCCGAGGGGATGAGGACGGTGGCGCCGCTGGGGAATTGGATGATGAGACGTAGCTGCCGGAGGTAGAGGTGTCCGCCGAGGACGTGGTCGAAGTGGCCACCGGAGGTGATCCCGCAGAGACCGTGTACACAGTTGTGGATGTCGCAGTGCTCGAAAGTGACCGTGTCGCCACAGTTGAGGGTAATGGCGGGGAAGATGGAGTTGGGGAAAGTGTGGATGAGCTTAGGGTGGTTCCGGAAGAGCGTGCGGAGGACCTTGCAGTAGTAGCGATATAGCTTTGGGGCGTAGAGGGCTAGACCCACTGCATTGATGTCAGACATACGCGGTTCTGCGGCAGAATGGGGACCTACTCGACTGGAAGCCTGCAATTCGCCGGATTGACTTGTTACGGAGCAGCCGTCGGACAAGGCGGCGCATGAAGCGTGAGTGGCAAAGGTTGCCAGGTTTCTGCAAAAGGTCAGTGTACGGCTCGTCAGGCGGGAGTGCAAGCGGACCTTCTGACCACCTCCAAAGGAGACACCATCCCTCACGGGAAGGTGGGTCCCGCGCCGATGCACGGTACCGACGCGCCATTCACCAGATCGTATGGCTTCCCTCCGCGCGCGCGCCATGGCGGCGACGGCGTCTTCGATTACCCTAGGCCACTCGCCGTCCTCAGGGGTTCCTAAGAGGATGGCGATGATGCGCCCTTGGGCGTCGACGATGAGCTTAGGATCGCTGTACAACGATTTAGTCAGAGGGCTGGCGTAGTGTACGAACACTTACCGCCCATTCCACTCCACCACCTCACCGCCCTCATCTAACAATTCAGGTAGCGTGCGGAGCCGATGCGTCGCGTTGGCGCGTTGGCGACCGACCCAAGCACCGGCCGCGGCTGGCGCGTCAGCGAGATCGAAGTGGACCGTATGGGATTCTTGTTGGCGATGGGACTGGGAGTAGCGAGCGTCAGGGCGCTTGTCGTACGGTGTTTCACCCGCGTGCTGACGCTGCCGCCGCCGACTCCGACGCACCGCTGCCTGCTGCTTGCCGCGTGCTTTCTCGACAGGGACGGAGGACGGAGCTGGGGAAGCAGGGCGTGAAGCTTGAGGGGAAGGGACGGCAGAGGATGTGGGCGATGAGGAGGGCGTCAGTGGTGTCAGTGGCGATGGTGGGCTGGGTGGCAAGGTGGAATCCGGGTCGTCGACGTCCTCCCAGTCATCCTCGGGATTATAATTGGCTGCCTCTTGTTCGGCAGCGTAGAGATCGTCGTCTGCGACCGCGTCGTGTAGAAGTGCATCGAGGGAAATATTGGTTCGAATGATTTCAAAAGAGCGTAGGGAGTTTGGCAGATTGAGGAGTTCGTAGGGCGAGAATTGAGCGCCGCTACGCGTCCGTCGCGACATAATGCCAGCCCCCGGGGTGGACCTGCCCCTGTGAGCGTGTGTCAGTTCGTGTTTGCAAACCAGAAAGTTTGTCTCCGTCAAATTCACCCAGTGGCATTCGACCGCACCACCGTAGAGCGCTGCGGTAAGACTCAGTGTATGGTGCGGTCGAATGCCACTGGGTGAGCTCTACGGAGTCAGAGCAAAATTTTGAGAAACTGACCTTGTGTGGTGGTGACAAGAGAGAGAAAAAGGGAGTCAGGTCATTGGAAGAAGAGCGGTGTTACCGAGCGGTGTTGTGTGACACCGTGATTAAATTTCCTATTCTGGCCAATGTAGCTTCACATTCGCGCACTTCATGTGAAGTTCTCACTCGACGAATCGTAAATCTGACACTGCAGGTGAGCTTTTATTATGCATTATGGCCACTCGGAGCTTTCATATGTCAAAAATAGCTCAAGAGAATATCAGTCCGCACGAAGGCGGAGCTGCAGCAAGTGCGCATGCCCACCTAGCCCACGCATTCGGAGCTCAAAAGTTACTTCATACTTCCCCACACAATATTATGCTATTACCCCACATCTAGACCTCACCTTTGCGACGGACTAGACGACTTGCCGGCCCAAAATCGCAAACTTGAAAATACTCGAAGGTGAGCACCTCAAATTTGGTTTTGACACTGCGGCTGAGGATTCCTGGCACTCTAGTTTCATTTAGCCTCCAAGAAGTGGGCAAAAGAACGGGGTAAAATATCAGTCACTCCCCGAAAAAACCTATTTTGACGGCCATTTAGATTTTTCTCGTCGCCAACGACATCACCACAACGTTCAGGGCTTCGATACAATCCTCTACTTGCTTTATTTCAGAAGAAAAGCTGTTGTGGAAAGCGAGGCAGCTTAAAGGTGTGTTGGCACGGACTCCAAATACGGAACATCACACGTACGCTCTCTTCCTGCTTCCACCACCATAAACCCTCAATGACCAAAAAAACACGAAAACGTCCTCCGAAGGACTCAGACACCTATTCCCCTGGGTGCGCTGCAACGTCCTGTGCTCTGGTTATGCTCGCTGACCTCGACACTAGCCTCAGCAAAGAGGATAAAGCTCGAAATCACCGGCAGGCTCAAAAATCCTATTATGAGCGGTATGTACGATAGCGGTGTGTTTCCTTTCGACTTAATGGCTATGCAGTAACCCACTTGCACGCGAGAAGCATCGCGCGAAGATGGCAGCCAACCGGTAGGCGGTACTTGTCGAGCATTGGGCAAGGCACTGAGTTTCCCCCAGAAAGGCAACAAAAGAGCTCAAGCGTCGTGCAGCTAAAGGCTATATTCGGAGGCGTTTGTCAACGCCATCTTGGGGAAACCTAGAGCTTCCTCCGCGAACAGAAATGCGCACCGAGCCGCGCGCTGAATGTAATACCATTTATTCGGCCAGGTCTCGAGAAAGGATTGCTGTCGAAGAAGGCATCGCCATTGATGCCCTGGTTGCCCTCAGCCTCAGCAGAACGCACCACGTCGCTGAAGAATGGCCACGCCCGGGGTCTGACTCCATTATGGAAAGAGCAATGGCGTTGACTTCATCCAGGTGCGTGCTACATTTCTTTCTCGTAATTCAATCTTGTTTAATGCCATTCACAGTCCAACGTCTCCACCTGCGAGTCTGCAACCTGCAGCTGGAAACGCAGCGAACGCGGGTGCCGAAAACGCTGGACAAGCTGTGCGTGAAGCACTCGACGCTGTCGCCGAGCTGAATCAAGACCACCCTTTGGAGCGAGGATGGCGGCGTCGATCCTCGTCCGATTATTATCGTACCTTTTGGACGCGAGGGGACCACCACCGGTTCCTGGGCGACTTCCTCTCACTGGATTCCTATGTCGCAGTGCGACGTTGGCGCCTACACACCTTCAATTGCACTACGTACGACGAAACGGGAGAACCGCTCGAGTCGCACAATACTTTTTATTCTCGCTGGCCCACGGGTATTTCTTGAAGATTTTCATCCTTAGTTTGTTTTTTGGTAGAAAAAAAATGAATTAAAAAATGAATTGAACGTCCAGTACGATGGTATGACGGTGCGCGAGATTGAGCGATCATGGCGGGCGCGCGATTGAGCGATCATGGCGATCCCTTGCACATGCGCATCACAGATACCAAAGAATCAATAATTATTAACTCCGTTGGCTTCCCAAGTTCCGGTGTTAACCTTAAAAAAGTGAGTCAGTGATGGTTGCAGGAGAAAAAAATGCCCGGACTCAACGAAGCCCAAAAAGACTTGCTCAAAACAATGCTGCCCGCCTACCGGAGGCATCGAGCTGAAGGGAGCCTGTCTCTTTTTTGGCCAGCAGTCGAAGCGGACTGGTTCCTTACTTGGGACTCAGACCTTGATCGGGATTCAGGGGTCGCCAGTCTGGCACAGGAACATCAGAAGGCAACTTGGGCCCCACTTGCTGCGAAAAAAGCTTACCGAATTTTACATAGATGCGACGCCGGTTGAGAAATTGGTTTTATCATTTTGGGCGCCCGGCCATGTAGCATATGGAGTGGACGGCAGGGCTGCGAGTGGACCAGGAATTAGCGGACAAATTATTTGGAAACAAATGTATACCGTGTTTTGGTTGTTTGATCGATCACCGTCTTGTTGCCCACCACCACTAGTTACTACCGCCCCACCACCTATATGGCACCCCCTACTTGGTCGACTCCCGAGCAGCTGGACTGGCTGAAATCGCACGTCGGGGCCTATGTGGACAACAAGATAAGCGGCGACCAAATTCAGTTCTTCGCGGGTTTGGACGAGGCGTGGTTCAAGCGATGGCCGGAAGAGGAGCCAGCGAAGCTACCAGAGCGCGAATCGGGGGTCGCGCTGACCCCAGACCAGACCGCTATCCTCGCGAACACGTTGGAGGCACGACGCAAGGCGAGTCGAATTTTATCCTTCGCGCAGTGCGGAGTCGGCACGTCGAGACGCGTCGCAGGTGGATGGGCACGCGTCGCGCAGATAAAACGCGCGTTTTTGAACGATCTGTCGCTAATGCCTTCTCTTGCAGCAAATTCGCTCGTGGTTCCGCAACCACACGCGCTCGCAACGCGAATCCGGGGTGGTCGCAGCGAAAAAGGCGGACCAAGGTTCATTGGCGGCGGCGTTGTGGAACGACCAGAAGCGGGAGCGCAATCCCCAGGTCGTTGAGCTCTACCAGAAGATATATCCCGAGCGCGTGAAGGAGGGGCTCGAGGTCGCTGGCTTCCAGGCAAAGCATTCACAAGACCTCGACTTTGTGACCCTCGACGGCGAGAAGCCTCCCGAGGAGGTCAAGGTGCAGCTCAAGGCCCAAGCGTCGGCACGACTGTCGGCGAGGCGGGTGGTCAGCATGAGCCTATTGGCGGACGAGACAGAAGACGTGAAAAAGGAGCTGGAGGAAGAGCTCAACAAGATCAAGCGGATGAAATTGGAAGGGAAGATGGCGGAGAAGTTGACGCCCGAGTCCGCTCAAAGGTCAGTGGTCAAGCTGTCGCCTAGCCCAGAGAGAAGCTGAATTCATGAACGTTTCAGGTCTTTGGACCAGCTTGAGGGAATCGTCGACCGCTTCCATCAGATTTTGAACGAGAAGACGGGGTGGGTGGGGTTCACATTGGTCGGCGGCCCGACGCCCAATGCTGGCGGCGCGTTGAGCATGCAAGTGTGAGTACAAGTTACGTGCCTTTGGCTTTGTGGACGCGCACTGATGCAATGCCGGCAGTTTCTCTTCTGGCTTGACACCTGCCGGCCACACCTTCAAGCAAGTGCATTCCGACTGGAAAGGCGCCGTGAGCTTGCCCTTCACGCATTTCCTGAAGCGATGCTTCAGTAAGTCTCGTATAATTTAACGTCAATTTTACTAATTATTCCCAGCTCGCAGCGAGCGCGACGCGATGGCACTGCCTGAGCCCAACGCCTTGGACGACTTGCTGCAAATGCCCGACGAGGATCAGGAGGAAGCGCCTTCTCCCTCCCCAAAATTCGTGGCCCCCAAGAGAAAGTCGACGTCCAAGAAACAGACCAAGAAACAGCCCAATGCTGTACCGCCAACCGCCGCCGGCCAGTCACAGATGAATGGATCCTTGGCCCCAGCTCCCCCCTCACAGACAGCCGCAATGAATGTACCCCCGGCGTTGCCTGCTGCCCAGGAAAATGACAGCTCAAATCTCGCCGCGTCAGACGCCTCGTCCTGGAACGGACAAAGTTTTGACTGGGATGCCGCCAGCGCCGCCGTTATAAACCACTCTACGGCTCTTGACTTGGATTTCGACGACGCCGATATGGATTCTCGTCCCGACTTGGGCTTCGACGACGTGGAGCTGGAGCCGACTGGTCTTCCGCAGGATTTCACAGCGGAAGAGCTGCAGAAGATGGTCGACGCTGAGACCTTTGGCGCGCCTTGGTTAACGGAGGGTTCGGTCTTGAAAAGTCGGTGGTGGGAAAGTAAGTTTGAAACCGCCGAGCCTCTGAGTGAAGCTCACGCATTTGCGCAGATAGTACCGACGCGCGCGGAAATGGAGATGTAACCAACGCGACCAACGCGTATGGGTTCAGCGGTGCGGGCACTGAATTGAAAGGTATGTTCGGTAATCTGCGCTCTCGGACGTGAATGACATTTGAAGATACAGGGATGAGTACTATCGATGGCAATGCCTCGACTGAACCAGCACAAGGGTCGCAGAGCCAGTGGACACTGTCTTCAACGCCCATCGCATTCCCTCCTCCAGCATCTTCTGCAACACCTGCGGCGCACCTTCCTCCCGCACCTGCGGCGCCTCGTCGTCCAGTACCTCCCGCGCCGCGTCCAGTACTTTCCCCGACACCTGCGGCGGCGCCTGCTCCAGCACCTCTGGCCCCATCGACAGCGCGGTCCCACGTGTCGATGGCGAATACGTCGCCTTTGCCACCGCGGATGCTAAGAAAAGAATCTTCAACGGCGGCAATCGTGTCCTCGACCGCTGCCCTCGCTGCGGCGATGGCGAATACCCGTTCAGAGGACGTCGAGAACAGTGACGACGACGACGACGACGACGACATGCCCCTGGCTCGTCGTGAGCCCTCGACTGGCCATGCCGATGCTGACGCCGCCGGCGGAGGAGAGGATCCCGAGGCGGACGAGATTCCCCTGTCGCGCCCAATGGCCAACGTGCCGAAACCAGCTGGGCCGCGAGGGCGTGGTGGTGCTGGCGGTGCTGGTGGCGGTGGCGGTCGCAGCGGCGGTGCAGCTCGCGGTGCAGCTCGCGGTGCTGTTCGCGGTCGCGGTCGCGGCGGCGGTGGTACGCGCGGTCGCGGCGGCGGTGCGGCTCGCGGCGGTGCGCGTGGCGGTGGTACGCAGAGCAGCGCGGCGGATCATGGTGAGGGAGGCAGCGGAGGAGGGCGAGAACGCGCAGCAGACGGGGGTATGGAGGGCAGAGAGGGTGGTAGCGATAGTGGAGAGGCCGACAGAGGTGAAGGGGGAAGTCAGGGCGAAAGACCTGCCCCAAGACCCCTGTATCTCTTCCGCCAGACATACGGCGACAACGGCGAGGTCATCCCTCTGCCGCTCGACGCGGCGACGGGCCGCCTTCCACACGGCAGGATGAAGGAAATCCGGGCGTTCGAGCGGGAGCAGGACAAGAAAGAAAAGACTAAGGCGACAAAACCACCCCAGCCTGGCGTCTGGTGCCTGCCACGCCCTCCCGGTGCCCCCATGCCGCCCATTCCCGAATTGGGCCCCCCTGGGCGATTCAATCAGGAGCGGGAGAATGCGAAGCAGGAGGCGGCGTTGGCATTGGGTCGACCGGGGAGGCAGAAACGGGCGCCCAAGAACCCTAACGAGGAGGCAGATTTACTTGAGGCGCGGATGAGGGACGCGAAGGGGAAAAAGCGAAAGGTGGACGAGAACGAGGATGTCAGTGCTGACTTGCCAAGGTCTGATTTTCTTTTTCTTTCCATGATCTTCCGAGGGCTTATGGATTTGCAGGAAGCGGGGTAAGAGGGTGTAGATAGTATTAGTTGCAGCGTCTTCGCGGGTTTTCTTTTATTGTCTTCGCATTTTGTTTCGGCTGTAGTTCGAGTGGACTTGTTATTTATTTTTTATCTTGCGTGCTGAAATCAAAGCCGTTACTTAGTTAGTAAGAGAATATCTCATACAATGTCTTGATTAGTTGAAATCCATGCTACGTGGTGAAAATTGCTGTACCCGACAGTTCGGCGGTTCGAGCCTGACAACGGTATGTTCTTTTGTTTTTGAATTCCCTTCGATTCACCTTCGTTCCGATTCATTTCGCTTCTTACTTTCTTCCTTACACTGCTCATTTACACCTGCGCTTCCAGTGGGAGGGAGAAAAGAGGGTGGAAACAAAAGTGAGCCGTTGCCGTTGCGATCAAAATATTATGAACTCCGCTTGATGTCAGGCTGCGCAGTTTTTCTCCTCACTCTCGACCACCATGCCCACCAACGGCGAGCCCAACAACATCAGCTTCCTTCGCGCTTGGGTGGACTTCCCATTCAGGTTCCTCGATGGCTATGTCGATCCCAAAACGGGCTTCCAAGGCTGCAAAGTGAAATTCTATCGCAAGTCGGGATGGACAAAGGAGAAGCATGGGGCGAAATCGTACTGGGTTGTGGTGGGACACACGGCGGCGGGTATATTCACGAGAAAGTGCGTGTTTACGCACTTTACTACGGGTTCGTACTGACGATTGAGGCAGGGCCTGGGCGGAGGCGGTGATGAATGAGCCTCGTTTGCGCCACGGCGAGCAGACGAGAGAGATGTCTAGGTTCAGCTCGTTTGAGGAGGCGCATCACCACCTGGCGGAAGTATGCTGCGCCACGCATGTCCACTGCGTAACCCGCAATTGCGGCTCCACTCTCGGGCCCTATGTCCCCACGAAAGAAGCCATCGCGTCGGCGGCGGCGTTGAGAGGTAGGTCGCAGTGAAAAGTGGGAAGGGCCGAGCTGACCAGTTGCGCAAGGCGACACGGGCCTCACCCAGGACGAGATCGACGAGCAAAGCGACGGGGAGCCTTGGCGCAAAGGCCTTGGTTTGTTGGACTGCATTGCGGCTGGGGTTGATTACCAGTTGGACGAAGAATAGTGGGGTGGCTGGATTGGGTGCTGCGATGTCGAATTGTTGCAATGACTGAATGACCGCTTGTATATTAGGCTTGGCGAACGAATTGTCTTTGCGGTCTGACTTGAGAAATAAATTGTGATCAAAACTTTTTTTTATTCAGAGCAAGGGAACAATTAGTGTGAGTGGTAAGTGAATTAAGACGGAGCGAGCAAATGAAGTAACAAAGAAAAACAAAAAAAAGACACTGATAGAAAAATGGCCATGGACGACGCGTACAAGTAGGAACCGCCTGGGAGATTCAGGTACGCATGGGGGTGAAGTCGCTCAAGGACGGGGAGCCGTCGATGGGGTGGTGCGGGCGCGGGAACGCGGGTGCAAGCGGTGCGGGCGGGGGGGGGGGTGCAAAATCGACGGTGGCGGACGCGTAAAGGCAGCGACAGCCTAAATTTTTGAGGTGCGCATGGGGGCGAGGTCCCTCGGGGACGACGAGCCGCCGATGGGGTAGGGCGGGCGCGGGAACCCGGGTGCAAGCGGTGCGGGCCGGAGGGGTGCGAAATCGACGGTGGCGGACGCGTAAAGGCAGCGACAGCCTAAATGTTTGAGGTGCGCATGGGGGCAAGGTCCCTCGAAGAGGACGAGCCGCCAATGGGGTAGTGCGGGGCAGCGGAACCCGGGTGCAAGCGGTGCGGGCCGGGGGTGCCAAAATCGACGGTAGCGGACGCGTAAAGGCAGCGACAGCCTAAATGTTTGAGGTGCGCATGGGGGCGAGGTCCCTCGAGGACGACGAGCCGCCAATGGGGTAGTGCGGGGCAGCGGAACCCGGGTGCAAGCGGTGCGGGCCGGGGGTGCCAAAATCGACGGTAGCGGACGTGTAAGGGCAGCGACAGCATAGATATTTGCGGTGCGCATGGGGGCGAAGTTCCTCGAGGACGAGGAGCCATCGATGGGGTAGTGAGGGGCGCGGGAACGCAAGTGCAAGCGGTGCGGGCCGGGGGGTGCAAAATCGACGGTAGCGGACGTGTAAGGGCAGCGACAGCATAAACATCTGCGGTGCGCATGGGGGCGAAGTCCCTCGAGGACGACGAGCCGCCAATGGGGTAGTGAGGGGCGCGGGAACGCAAGTGCAAGCGGTGCGGGCCGGGGGGTGCAAAATCGACGGTAGCGGACGTGTAAGGGCAGCGACAGCATAAATATTTGCGGTGCGCATGGGGGCGAAGTCCCTCGAGGACGACGAGCCGCCAATGGGGTAGTGCGGGGCAGCGGAACCCGGGTGCAAGCGGTGCGGGCCGGGGGGGTGCAAAATCGACGGTGGCGGATGCGTAAGGGCAGCGACGGCCTAAAATTTTGAGTTTCACATGGGGGCAAGGTCCCTCGAGGACGAGGATGCGTCGATGGGTTCGTACGGGGCGCGGGGATCCGCGTGCAAGCGGTGCGGGCGGCGGGTGCTGAACCGGCGGTAGCGGACGCTGAGAGGCAGCGACGGCCTAGAAATTTGAGGTGTATGTGTGGGCAAGGCTCGTAAATGACAGCGAGCCCTCGGTAAGGCCAGTGGAGGGGCGGGGGCGCCGGTGCAAGCAGGAGGGCCAGGAGCAGTGCGCTAGTAAATTTGAGCCCAAGAGGGGCATTCGAGGCCCGGAACACGGGGAGGCAGTTCTCAGAGATGTCAAGAACAGTTTAGTACAAAGGAGAGTGGCCAGAGGGAAAGGGAAGGGCGGAAAGGGTAGTGGAAGCAAGAGGGAAGGGGATGCTAACAGGTACAAACAATGATCACCCACGCTCATTTGGCTCAATCCGGCGCAACTTGTGGTGTTCGTCCCAAGTGCCACACGAATGCCGAGGGTCTGCGAAGTGAGGTGTGTGGTATTTAACATGTTTAGTACATATACTGACAAACTAGCACCCCCCGAGGATCCAGGTGAAAATTACTGAAAATGGTAAGTACAGCCACCCGCTCGCGCCTCGCGCGCCCCGACGACGAATCCTCGGGACAACGCCGCCGCAGGATCAGCGCCCGCCCACGCGCCCCTGCCACCTGAAAAAGGGCATTACTCTAAGGTGATCCATCGCCAGCCCTCTCATGAGAGCCTCTGATCCAACGGCCAATCCATTCTCATTAGAGCCTCGCGATATATCAAAACCCCAGATACCCCTGTTACTACCAGCCGACAAAGATTTGTTGACCCTCCCTTCACCGCTTGCGAATCTTTCTCCGCCGGCCCGACAGACTGAGGTACCCTTGCGAATCGAAGCCAGCCCCCCAGGTCCGGTCGTTCAAAATGCCGAGGCACCACTCAGTTGGATGGCACCGAGGGAGTTTGATTTCTCTTGTCGATGCGGAGACCATGGACCACACGGTTTAGAATTTGCAAGAGGATTGGAAGTCATCCATTGCGAGAAATGTTCGACGTGGTCTCATGTTTCCTGCCAACGTTTCGGGAGAGCCGCCGGACTTCCAAAATCCACGCCATTTTATTGTGATCGTTGTGTGCGTATGGAGCTTCCGATCCCTTCTGCGCCAAAAGCAGGGCGTAAGCGAACTCAGTGAATTGAGCTCAAGTGAGCTTCATTTGCATCATCCATAAATTTTCGCTGAAGATCCACAGAGTGGGAATGGGAGCGCTCGCAAAATACGGCAAGTACCATTATCCGGTCCGCTTGCTCTTGCGGCTGCCCAGAAGACAAGGATGGCGAGTGCGCTTCTGGCGCGGATGTGCTTATCCCCCCGATGTGCCCCCACCTGATCCGGAGAAAGCCGTCACCGAGGACGACCTTGTAGATTCTTTGTACGGTAACCAGGCTGCTCGACGTCGTATTCGGGTATGAATCCTTCATATCTTCCGGCTAGTGTCTCATAATTTCGTAGTTGGGAAAGTATACACACGCGCATGAGATCCCTGTCGAAGAAGATCTTTTGGCCAACTTTCAAGATCAGCCATTCAGCCCGCGTCTGGATGCCATCCTCAGTCCCTACTTTGATGTGCTCTTCGCCATCTTCAGCAAATCTTTTGAACAGAACTTACACATCCCCTCCGTTCAATATGTCCTCGCATCCAAAAAAAAGGACCAGACGATTCCGTACGCCGGGGATCTGAGCGTCCAAGAGCAAGCCGAGATCATGAACTGGTTCTGTAACATGATTCCGTATGCAAAGGATCACCTCACCGATTGGGTTGGGTCGCCTGCTCATGCCCATGCAATTACTATTGTCATTGCAGCATTGAACGAGAAGGAATTGCGTCTCCATCGCGATTTCCCTTCGCAGGAGTCCGAGATGGCCCAGACCACAGCAATGTGGAAATGGGCATGGCAGCTACAACAACATCGTGGTCGCATTCCCGCAGTCGACGTTGACCGGGAATGTCTAGGGTTACTCGAGCAATGGATGTTCGAATCCTCCGACGACGCAGGTCTTGCCGGCGATGAGCAGTGGGGACTCGACGCCGGGCACCACCAGGACCGCTGGGTGCCGTACAAGGGCTTGCCCGCAGCGTGGTCTTCATATCGTTCAGGGTTTGAGGATAATGCTAAATACGAGGTCAGTATTTTCCGAATGACACATAGACCGCCTAACATTCTCCTCTTCTGTTAGCACGGACCAGACTTCAGCGACGAGGGCTTGAGCGAAAAGGAAGCTCCCGCCCCAGCCCCGAAACCTGCCCCAGATAGGCCGAGGCCGAGGCCGAAACGAAAGGCAAAGGAATAGTTGTGGCAAGTTTCACGCAAATTTGGTTTGCAGGAGAAATATATTGACTAGCTGATGCTGTTGTGGTTACCTAGTGTAAGGAGGGTTTTGAAAGTCTATTAGAAAAAATCTAGACGACGCGCGAAAGGCATGGTGGTCCCCATGATCCTCCTCCCTTCATTCGCCACGAGCACACTCCGCGCGACATCAACGACATCGATGTATCGGCGCCTACCGCACCGCCGAGCACCACGTCGACAGCGGAATGTTTATGCACGCTCGGCGGTGCGGTAGGCGCTGCGTAGTCTGACAAGTGCTAAGGAGGGACATCGGACTCGCACCCTGTTGAAGCTGCCGTCAGAAGGCCTTGCACGTACAAGGTCTCCGCTCGCTCCGATCCGCGTGGCAGTGTCGCACAATTTAAGCATAGAGCGGCGAGAGCGGTCGTATAGGTGGAGGAAGGGTTGAACCCGGCGGGCGGTGCTACTGAAGCCCACTACCTGAGAGTAATCGCGCAAGGCCACCGTGAGCTGCAACGTCGCGGGGATGTATTTGCGACATTGCGGGAACTGGCGGCAAGGACTGACAAACAAAAGTGAAAGGTTGATTATGCAGGAAAGAATGAACGAGAAAGAGGGAACATACATTCACACATAACGCGGGAATGCCGAAGTCGTAGGGCTCGCTTGCTGTTAAAGCTGGAGGGCGTGGGAGCACCGTGCGGCGGTGGCAGAGCGAGCGGGTGGGGCCCACTACAGCTCGAGTGCTGCTACGGCGCATGGCTCGTCCATGCGGTGAGCGCGGCGTGCAAAGTGCCGCTGGAATCGCGAGGCTCACATGCTGTCGAGTCTGGAGGGCGAAGCGAGGTAGCAACGTCGTACGGCGGCGCGTGCCCTTCTTTGAAGAAGCGCGCCCACGCGGGTGCGGAGCCGACGTCCATCGCGGCGGGAGACAAGCCGCACACGCAGCTCGGCGACGGCGATATCGCCCGCGCGCACGACGGGCCGCTGGTCGTACCCCGTGCAGTACAGCGTCGAGACCAGGTCGGTCCGCCCACTGGGCGCGGAGTCAAACACAAAGTGCCCGCCGCCCGTGTAAGCGTGCGATCTGGCGTTGTTTGTGTTGTTTGCGTGTGCATGAGGTGTGGAGGAGGAGGGACCGAGGGGCGAGGAGGGGTGGGAGCCGGAGCGCTTGACACGCGGGGCAGTGCCGTGGGTGGCGGATTCGGACTTCGGGAGTTGTTGTTATTGGGCGCGGCGCGGCCCATCTCATTCAGCTTGAGCGTAAAAAAGTGGTGCGCAGGCGTCTCGCGGCGCAACGCGCGGTCGGGGTCGTATCATACCTGCAATTCACCCGAGTTCGAATCCACTTCCTCGTCAACAAGACTGCGACGGACCGTCCAGGCAACGAGCTTGACGCGACGCCATGCGCAATAGCGCCGGCGCGGACGACGAGCACGGTGCCGGGGTACCAGCAACTCCATCGTGCTGGCCACCTCGTTCCGTGTGGCGGTGTCTCGAGCCAACGCAGAGGCTCCGCACATCGGCGAAGAGCAGGAGGAACACTGGGAGACTTCAGTTCCAGCAGATCGTGCGCGAATGGAAGGAGAATGTCATACATACCTCAATTTTCTGCACAAATCCAACTCAACTGGCCTTGAGCAACTGCGTTCCGAACCGCAACGTCCGGGGGTGTCCACTGCCGACGAGGGGGACTCTGAAAGTATGTCTGATCACCCGTTGTATGGACCCGTAGGGCGGTGGTTGTGTTTGAAGTGTGAAACTGAAGGCAAGAAGCCCAGCCTGCAGACTCCCCCATCCCGACCTTGAACAGAGTCGCGGTGTGGCAGAAGAAGGCTGGGTTCGGCGGCCTGTGCTGGCGTCGAGTTGGCGACGAGTTGGCAGATGAATGTGCGGAGAGAAAGGTTGTGGCAAAGCTGTCGTCCTCAGAGTCAAACATGGACACACAAACACGACACGACGCGCTCACCCAAAATTCGACGCGTCAACTTTCAACGCGTTGATTTCAAGGACACTGCAAACCTTACGAGGGAAGGCCCAACAGCATCGTGGCACGTATCTCTTGAACCCATTCCCACCCTGAGCTCTTCCAGAGGGGCCCCGGCCCATAGAAGGACGGAGGGACAAGAGGAGGAAGACGCGCCCGAGGTTAAGGTGGTATACACTAACAACACACACAAGACACGCAGGGCTCGTTGTTGCACCCGCGATCCGTGGCATTGCTGTCAAGAAATATGGGTCTGAAATCGAAATACCGGCGCGTCGAGGGAGGTGGTCACGGTGGTCAACAAGTGATTAGCATCACAGTCACGAACACGTGAATGTGTGATTTTTGGTCACGTCACTCAGCCTGAAAGTCTTAACACTGAACGCGCGCAAGTTCGCGAACTCAAATCCTGATTAAAGCTCGGTGCCGCAGAAAAAAAGTGCGTGCCAAATTATATGATACTAACTAAGCCGAGCTACACGCCATGCCGTGTTGCCGTTTTCCATGACGAACGGCTGTACCGCTCCCTCGCAAGACCATATACGATGACCCTCCGCATTTATCTTGAAGATTTTGGTGTCAAGCTGTTTCCTGGGCTCCCAGGCTTGATAATACTGGAACCACTCATTGGCCAGAATAAGCACTAAACGGTAGATTCTACTGCAAATCAGACAACCTTTGTGCGGAGATAAAGGAACAGACATACGATTTATTGTTACGATTACCCAAAAAGACTTGGTTGAAGGTCTTGAAAGCACGTTCAGTCCAGTTGTTGGTCGACAGCATGCCATCTCGATTCTGGTCGGCAGGCAAACCCATGTCGGTCCAAAGCTCTAAATGAAAGTCAGTTTCGTCGCAAGAACTGGGGTTTAGACTGACCACGCCATTCATCACAGAACCAGTTGGCCTCAAAATAGTCCCAAAGGGTTTGCGCGCTGGTGCGTGAACCCTCGGCGATCCAATTTAAACGCTGTCGAAATTGGTCAAGGTATTCCTGCCATTGCGCCGGATCCCGACATCTTTGAATCTCGCGCACAGCCCAAAGCAGCTGATGCTTCCGACGAATATCAAGAGTCGGTCGAGCCTGAGCTTCCCCGACGACGGCGTTGTCTCGCTCCCAACGAAGAATTGCCTGTGTAAAGAATAGAACACGAGCTGCAGTATATATATATAAAACAGAGATGGACAGACCTGCATGACATGGAATTGACAGATACGAATGATGATCCCAGGAAAGACTGTTCGAAGGAGGTCATAAAGCGGTTCTTGAGGGTACAAATTGAGACTAACCTTGTCTTATAGCAGCTCTTGAAGCTCTGTACTTGTCAATCATGAAGAAAGCGGGCTTCCAACCATTCTCGACCACTAAATGAGCTTGTTTCATTAGAGCCTCCGTGTGGCCTTTAAGTCCCTCAGCAACCTCGACACGGCCTTGATGATGTCAGTGACGCATGCGGTCTGGATAAAAATGCTAACCGTCAACAAGATCCCGGGCCATTTTTTCAACAAGTTTCTTAGTTTCCTTGAGCAAGGTTACTTGTGTTTCGATGGTGGTGTCACTCGATAAATATGCAAAGCCTATAAGGATTTTGTCCATGAGTAATGGAGTGGCAAAAGAAAACACGAATGCAAAGATACCGGGAACCATTCGACCCTTTTCATCCAGGGTGACCATAATCGTGAGGGGTGCGCGGTTCTCGTTCATATGACGGTAAGTCGAGTCGAGGCCTACCCCATGTTCCCACGCCCCCAAAAGCATGGCCTGCGTGCCGTATGGGTGGTGAATACCCGTCGAGAACTCCCGAGGTGGATTCGTTTCGTAGTTTGGTTCTGTGTAGCTGAAATTGTTTGAGCCTAAATTCTAAGGATCAATTGAGGACACACCGAAAGACCTTGTCCGGATTAAGCTCAGCAAATGCGCCGATACTAAGTAATGGGTCGGAAAGAAGCCGTTCTTTACGGCGAGCATTGTTGACGATGTTGTTAACTTGAGTAGCATCTGGACGCCGATAAGATGGGGTTTTGTCTTCATCGAAAAGATGCAGGAGCCCTGCAGAAGGACGAAGTCCGAATTAGAACCACTGCAGTATTTGGGTGTCGGCTTACGGCGCTTGATACTGGCGGCCGATAACCCCAACGTTCGAGCCATTTCAAGGGTACATTGCCGTATGTAGTGCGAGGATTCTAGATACTGTGTCAGGGTCTCCGGGTGCTGGTGTTGCTGGAAGAAGTGCAGCTTTGATAGGTCATCTGAATAAACTTCGGCCTGCGTAGATTTCAGCAACTGAGAAACAAGAGAAAGGAACAGTGATACATGGAGGACAACATTACATTGCACCTTAGCAGGTGCCTTCGTCTTTCGAGCGGCGCCAGTATTGAGCCTGGCATTGAGCTCGCTGACTGAAAGGGAATGAAGATCGGGTTTGGATTTGGATTTTGTGGCAGACTCGGATGAGTCCGAATCCACATCAACATAATCGTCGGTGTCGATGTCAGGTGCCTCCCCGTCACCATGTTCTGCAGTCGGAGTATCGTCATCGTCCGAGTCTTTACCATGCCTACAATGACCACTGCAATGATAGACAGCTTTGAACACCGGGGCACGTTTGTTCGCAAGCTCCGGAGGCTGGTTGCGATAGGGAGTGTCCCAAGCTAAGATCCATTGGCGAGCGCGAATGTCCTGCTCCCGATCACATGGATTACCAAGATGGACGAGCTTGATCGACTTCCCGTAGTAGTAATGCTTGGGCTGATAGTCGTTTTTCTAGCTGTTCTCAGTAGCTGACAAATGATACAGTAAATAATCAGACACACCCAGGAGTCAAATTTGTTATAAGCCTCGACGGTGAGACAGGCGCCAGCAGGTACCCATCCATCTTCCGGCCGACGAGCAGTTTGCTTGATCCCCAATTTCCTCGAACCTTCTGTTGGCTTGCCGGGTTTCTTTTCGGGTTTAGGAGGGGATTCAAATGCGAAGTGGATAGGCTGCTGGGTCGTGAAGGCTGCTATCCGACTCGACTGAGGGGAGAGGAAGTTCTGTGGAATGCCCTCACGCTTTGCACATTTTTTCTTCTTGCGCTTTGGGGGTGTCTGTGGTGCAACCAGGCCCGTAAGTTTTGCTGGTGGTGCTGCATCGGTACGGGCTCCGCGTTCGGTGTGTGCAGGACGACCTCCCTCGGGACGTTGAGGCTATATCACTTCAGACACGAGAACGATAGGTTCGGACGTAAACTTACTGCAGGAGGAGGGTCGGGTCGGTCATTTGTTTCCGGCTCTGAGTCTGATCCAACGAACTAAAAAAGACATTGAAGACTCATGAGCAAACCTGAGCAGAAGCTGCTCACCTTGCGTTTAAGTTTCTTCAATTTGGGTAGAGGCAGCTAATACCGTTGAGCAAATGGCGGCCAGAGAAAATGCACTGGACTCACAGGCGGTGAAAGACTCCTGCGAATAGCTTGCACCGTTCGTTTGAATACACGGCGCACACCAGAATCCTAGAAGGCCGTGAGAATAGCAAAATAATAGCAGGAAGATACGGACCTCCGAGTTGGGGCTCAACGAGCGGCTGCGTTTTTCCGACATGGCGGAAAGACGGAAACAAGGCCGGATCTGCATTTGAAAATCAAAAGTGAGCATCATCAATCTTGCGCACTGCTGCGTGAAAATATATTGCAGTGCTGAACAAATGGAGGAATAATTCCAAAGCTCCCTAGAGTATACGGCGCGAGAAGTTCTTGACGGAAAATGGCACTGTCCGCGCGGACGGGAATGTTGAGTTAGGTCAACAAGCAAAATTGGGTTGGATCAACACGGGCAGACCACGGAATTTAGAGTTGGATCAACACAGAAACTAGAGTTGGGTCAACATGGAATCTTGAGTTAGGACAACATAAAATCTTGGGTTGGATCAACACGCAGAGAGCTCAGGAACGGAAGATTAATCAGGGACGTCGTTGAGTTACATCAGGACAGAATTGAGCTTGTTCAGGACAGAAATTTTGGGTTGGGTCAACACAGAGAAAGTCGGGTTGGGTCAACACGCCCTAAGGTCGTTTGCTCAACAAGTTCGCGAAACAAGATCAGCATGCCGATTCGTGGGTTGCATCAACAGCACGGGCCGAGTTGGCTCAACAAGCCGAAAGTGGGGTCGCGTCAGCATCACTTGCGGGTCAAAACTTACTTTGCAAAATAGAATAGCCCTCATCTCGCCAGTTCCTTGTCCCAATTAATTGCTAATCGCTTTGTTCCTGCAGTTAAAGGCCTAGCTCTAACAGTGTTGTGAATTTGACCTCCGAGTAACATCGACTCCCTTCTGCCAGAGTGCCGCTTGTCACACTTCCTTCGCAAAGGCCCTCACGCAACTCATCATCTAATCACAGCGCTGGGCCCTCAATTTAAGGGAGGTTTAAGTTGTTTGCGTAATTTAAAGTATTGTAACACATTTAATGCGACCAAAAACCTGATTTAATACTCTGAATTTAGTGCTCGCCGAAATCTAATCACTAAACTAATCTTTCATAGTCCATTTAAGGCCTGACTAAATGTCGAATATAAAAGGCAAGTTTGCGGCCGCATTAAATGTGTTACAATACTTTAAATTATGCAAACAACTTAAACCTCCCTTAAATTTAGGGCCCCTACCAGTACCCCAGAATTGGCACCACTGGTAATGCTGTACCAGGTCCTGGTAGGGGCCCTCAATTTAAGGGGGGTTTAAGTTGATTGCGTAATTCAAAGTTTGGGAACACATTTAAACAGGCCGCAAACTTGCTTTTTATACTTCAGGTTTAGTCGGGCCTTAAACGAACCAGGAAAGCTTAGATTAGTGATTAGATTTCGGCGAGCACTAAATCCAGAGTATTAAATCAAATTTTCGGCCACACTAAATGTGTTACAATACTTTGAATTACGCAAACAACTTAAACCTCCGTTAAATTGAGGGCCCAGCGCTGTGAATGTAAGGGATTCTCTCCACTCACCAAGTTTCCGGCTGTTTCTATTGAAGTTCTCGACGTAAAATTAAAATACAAAATGTTGTCGTACACTGATTGAATGTGTCTGCCGGAGCGAAGCGGAGGCTGTTCTTGTCAAGGGTGCAGTTTCAGGAAAATTCTTTAAGCTCGTGAGATGACATCCATCGTGTGAAAGTGCATGCTGCCCTCCACGAGGCGGTGCTCAAGGTTACCAGTCTTGCCTTCCACCTCCACGTCCACAGGATATCCTCCTCATCCTCTCTGTGGGTGTTTCTTTCTACTGTGTAATCTTTGATTTTGGCTCACACGGTCCTCCACCTACAAAAGAGCAGCAGTACAATAATCCATTTTGACCATGTCGGGTGAAGGCAATGAATTGAAGATTGTCAATGTGTTCGGTGCGCAAACAGCTTGAATTAGGATGTCAGTATCATAACCTCTCATCCTCAGGAGGCACAGGAGGCGGAGGTGGACAGGGCGGCACAAGTGAGGGTGCTGGGGGTTTAGGGCAGGGTCCGATGTTGAATGTCAGCAGAGTTCAGAACTTGAACAATAACATGCATATGTACGCTGGTCCTTCATTTTCCCCAAAGTTCTTTCTCAAACAACAGCAGTGTGAACCAGGGCCCTGGGTTAATCAATTTCTGTGCTGAATTTCTTTCAAGCTGACTCGTGTTTAGACTGGAAGAAATTCTGTACAAGTGGTTGGGGTCTCCTCCTACCACACAGGACAGACAACATGAACTGCGGAATCTTCATCATGAAGCCACTGGGCACTGGCTCCAGGGATTCATGGAATGGAAAAGCACACCTGGTACTTTGTGGATCAAAGGGATCTGTGAGGTCTTTATTAATATGTTCAAACCCATGTCTAATTGATCACAGCTGGCACCGGAAAGAGTGTACTGAGGTGTTTCACATCACTACTATATATATGATCCGCCACTGACAATACTCACCTGGTCAGCTCGACAGTGATTCAACAAATTGTTGAAGCCTATTCTGCTCAGTCCGCAGTTGCATTTTTCTATTTTGATTTTAGGAACGACAGGCAACACATAAACCTTATGTTACGTTCTATCATCTGGCAGCTCTCCGGCCAGTCACCTTCCCCCTATAGCACGCTTAATCAGCTGTATAAAACACTGGGCAACGGAATTATCCAGCCACACCTCATCCATCTACAAGAAGTCTTGGAGAACTTACTTGCAGAGCTGGGCCAGACATGGATTATCATTGATGGCCTTGATGAATGCAACAAACCTGACTGGAAGCACCTCATCAAGTTCATCCACAGCCTATGCCATCCTGCTAAAGATGCACTGCATCTCCTGTTTACCAGTCAACCTCTAGAGGAATTCAGGCATGCATTCAAGAGTGTAACCTTTATCGAGCTTGGTTCTGCAGTTTCAAACAGTGACATTAGATCCTTCATTGGCAGTGAAATTCCCCAGTTGGGAAATTGGGCCAATGATAAGGATTATGCAAATTATGTCACAGAGCAGATTGTGCAGAAGAGCAATGGAATGTTGGTGTTCTCATTGTGATGTAATTTATGCTGAAGCTAATTTGTATATTCAGGTTTCGCATGGCTGCATGTCTCCTCATTGAATTGTGTGGTTGTTTTTTCCGAGAAGATGTGGAGGAGAGCCTAACAGGCCTCCCAGCTGATCTTTTTGGAATCTATAGCCGTTTTTTAACCCGGGCAAAAGATTCTCTCAGAAAAACAGCTTTTATTGAAGCAATCTTCCGGTGGCTTGTGTACTCTGCCAGAAAACTTAGAGCAGACGAGCTGGCAGATGCTATTGCATTCCCCTTATCAGACCCCAAGTTTGACTTTTTGGACCTGACCAAATCCATTTATGACCCAACTAGACGTGGGGGCAACACTGAAATTTTCAAACTGTTGGAGGGGCTGGTTGTGATTAAAACCAGGCCCTGGTCTGAGGATAAATCAATCACCCTTGCACATTCATCCGTGAAGGATTATATTCTTTCCCCACAATTCCATCAGCAATTTGGAACAATCATTGACCTCTCAACCAGGGCCTCCCAGAAATTTATTGCACAAACTTGTGTCCGCTATCTCCTCATTTTTGCAGAGCCCAAACATAAAATAAGCCAGGAAACACTCGGAGACTACCCGATTGCATTGTATGCAGGGGTATATTGGGTCTATCATCTCCAGCTTTGCACTGAACAGGACCAGGAGGTGCTACTTCCATCAACAATGCATCTTCTGGAGGATGGAAGCAGCCAACATGCTGCTTTGTACCGATTGCGTCCCTTGTACTTTTATGAGGATCGTGTTTGGGATGAACCAATATCACCACCAATGTGTATTTGTGCTGAAAGGGGTTACACTCAGGGAGTACAGTCTCTGCTCACCCGACACAATGTGTCTGTTAACTCAGTCACGGAACATGGCTCCACTGCACTACATCTTGCATCAGAGAATGGTCACCTCGACATTGCAAGGCTGCTCATTGAACACAATGCATCTGTTGACTTAGTTGAGGAAGACGGTTGGACTGCTCTGCATTGTGTATCAGATAATGGTCACCTCGACATTGCAAGGCTGCTCATTGAACATGATGCATCTGTTGCCCTAGTTGAGGAAGATGGCTGGACTGCTTTTCATCTGGCATTATCGGATGGCCACCTCGACATTGCAAGACTGCTTATTGAACACAATGCATCTGTCGACTTCGTTGAGAAAGATGGCCGGACTGCACTGCATGTTGCATCAATGAGAGGTTACCTCGACATTGCAAGACTGCTCATTGAACACAATGCATCTGTTGACTTAGTTGACAAGGACGGCCAGACTGTGCTGCATCTTGCATTGCAGAAAGGTCACCTTGATGTGGAAAGGCTGCTTATTGAACACAATGTACCTGTTGACTCAGTCACGGAACATGGCTCCACTGCACTCCATCTTGCTTCGGAGAATGGTCACCTCGACATTGCAAGGCTGCTCATTGAACACAATGCATCTGTAGACTTGGTTGAGAAATGTGGTTGGACTGCTCTACATCTTGCATCAATGAGAGGTCACCTTGACATTGCAAGACTGCTCATCGAACACAATATATCTGTTGACTTAGTTGACAAGGACGGCCTGACTGTGCTGCATCTTGCATCACAGAAAGGTTACCTTGATGTTGCAAGGCTGCTTATTGAACACAATCTGTCTGTTCACTCAGTCACAGAACATGGCTCCACTGCTCTCCATTTTGCATCAGAGAATGGTCACCTCGACATTGCAAGGCTGCTCATTGAACACAATGCATCTGTAGACTTGGTTGAAAAATGTGGTTGGACTGCTCTGCATCTTGCATCAATGAGAGGTCACCTCTACATTGCAAGACTGCTCACTGAACACAATGCATCTGTTAACTTAGTCGACAAGGACGGCCAGACTGTGCTGCATCTTGCATCGCAGAAAGGTCACCTTGATGTTGCAAGGCTGCTTATTGAACACAATCTACCTGTTGACTCAGTCACGCAACATGGCTCCACTGCACTGCATCTTGCATCGGAGAATGGTCACCTCGACATTGCAAGGCTGCTTATTGAACACAATGCATCTGTGGACATGATCAAGAAAGATGGCTCCACTGCACTGCATCTTGCAGCGCAGAATGGTCACCTCGACAATGCAAGGCTGCTCATTGAACACAATGCATCTGTGGACATGATCAACAAAGATGGCTCCACTGCGCTGCATCTTGCATTGGAGAATGGTCACCTCGACATTGCAAGGCTGCTCATTGAACACAATGCATCTATGGACTTGGTCAAGGAAGATGGCGAGACTGCACTTCATTCTGCATCGGATGATGGGCATCTTGATATTGCAAGGCTGCTCATTGAACACAGTGCATCTGTTGGCTTGGTCGACAAAGATGGTTTGACTGCACTGTGATCAGGGATGTGGGAGGTACACTAAGGACACTCATATAGCATGTATACCAGAACGTTCTGTGCCATGCCTTCATGTATTCAATATCTAATCCACCTCAGACTGACTCTCATCCTTTCAACCATCCGAGATCTTATCTATCAGGGCTAAAATCAGGGGCTTAACCCATCAGTGATCAAACAATTCTGGGTGGGTTAGACCGTTTCAGCAGCCTTGCAATGTTGAGGTGGTTATTCCTGAATGCTAGGTACAGAGCAGTTATGCCATCTTTCCTCACCGAGTCCATAGGTGCATCGTGTTCAATGAGCAGCCTTGCAATGTCAAGATAGCCATCCCTTGATGCAAGATGCAATGAATTACAGTCCTCATAGTGAATACTATCTAAACCTGCTCCGGTTTTCATTAGTTGCCAGACCTGACCTTTGTTAAATCCGAGCTAAACTTTTGTGACTCAAACCAAAATGTGGCCACATGAAAATCAAACTGCAGATTCTTAAAAGAAGATTTCATCAGTTAAAAAACCCAGGATTGACCTGGATCACCCATTTCTCACTAGCAATCACTTACACTTGCTTAACTCACTAACCCTTGCTAACTGTTGATTTTCTTGTAAAAGGTTGCCAGAAAGTTGGGATTGTGAGAGGGCAGAGGTTCACAGTCCCGAGCCCTTTCTATGCCAGCAATCAACTTACACTGGTTCAAGGTGAACTCAACAACTGCCCACGGGTATTTGATCCATAATGCATAAGCTTTCGTTCAGTCGTTGCTTGTCTGCTATCGTACTTCGACTCAACTCAAGGACTCATGTTATTATATTCAACTTTCCGTCATACCAACTTCCGGTGACTTACAATTGCCCTTGCATCTATCCCTCCTCCCTGAATCCTCGAACTCTCCTCAAAAAATCTCACTTCTTGAAGACCTGAGCCTGAGGTGCGCTTGCCCGTTGCATCCATAATATACTCAACCAATCCCCGATGAAGCTCATTCCGGTCTACTTATATATAGATCCCTAGTCACCACCACACCTCCACGGAGCCTTTACTCGTTCTTCCACCGCCAATAGGTATGTATTACCAGATTCCATTGTTGCATCCACCAATTCCCGAGTAGGTCTCAAGCTTGGGGATCTCGGGAATCTCTAACCTCGAGTTTCCCATTATCGTATTTGGGCTTGAGGTACATTCATCTCATTATTCTGATGTCCTAGGGCATGCTGAACTGCTGCTTAGGTGGTGGGTCTTACTCTGAGGGATTTACTTTGGGTCGGACATGATGCGGTTCAACGTAAGTACGGTTCAATTTCTTTTTTTCTTTTTTGGCGTGATTAATTCATATGTTGCTTCTGAGGCTTCAACCCCAAAGTTACGCAGACCGTGTCAAAATTCCGGTCAGTGTTCATTGGCACCAGGTCAGGTCATTATTGACTTGAACTTTGATTCAATTATTGCTGTGATAGCCTGCATTACATAGTGAGTCCTGTCCTCCCCTTCGTTCATTCAATTCGATTCCCTTTCCTTTACTTGCCGCAGGACCCCCGTTCGACTCGGGGTTCGGCCCTTCCCACAAAGTCTCTATAATTTTCATGAGTTGACTCCCCGTTTTGCTATTTGAATCACGTGGTGCAACGGTAATGCATAATGCACACAATCAACTTGAATCTCCCAAGTTTGCATTTGCGAGTTCCTCGTTCAATTTGGGGTCTGGCCTTGGGCCCAAATATCGGGTTTTTATTCTGCAACGGGATCCGTGCTTCTTTTAGATTCGGAATCATGAAGCAATGGCCTGGTGGTGTAACGGTTAACACGCGTGAAACGGATGGTCGCATAGACTTGCTCTCCACGAGTTCTCCATGAAAATTTGTTTTTCCTCCGGTTTGGCTGCATTCGGAGCGCATCACAAAGTGACAGCTCACAACGGGATGAAACTCCCAGTCTTGGTCTGCTTCTTTGGCGGGGTGTTCCTCCAAGGAGGCGCTCACCCACTCTATTTTGACCTGACATCCTGGATCCAGCGCACACAGGGGCACATCGTCGTCAGCGCCAATTACCACATCAACATTTTCAGCTTCCCGAACGTGTTACCTTCCCACGGTTGAATTTCACTGGACTTTGACCACGTGCTACCAGGACGCCGGCTGCCCCCCTCATGCTGAGTCACCTGTCGTCCAGGTCGCCTTAACTTATACTGTAGCGTGCGCGCACGGACCTGCAAATATTTGGCACTTGATTGGCTGGTCATGTGAAAAATTGAGGGATTTTGAGCCTCATGATGCCCTTTTCCCGGGACTTTGGGTATCTAATTAATTCTACGGGTTTGAGCCCGTTTCTAGGGTGTACTAGGTATGTCTGCAGTGCATACAAATCCAGCTTGAGTCGAAGCTCGAGGGGAGAGGCGGCAGGAATTGGAAGAAAATTTAAACATTCTGGTTGGGAGGTGAGGACATGGAGGCGAAGGCAGTGGACGTACCACTGGCACTGGGCAGTGAGGAAAGAATCGGCTTGGATAGGAGTTAGAAAAAAATTGAGCATTTGGTGAGTAAGAAAGAGGCCCTGGAACGAAACACAGTGGATGTACCACTAGCCCTAGGCAGTGAGGAAAGAATGGATCCGACTTGAGAGGTGAATTGCCGCACAGCAAAGAAAAAATTGAGGTGAGGGAAGGTAAGTCAGAAGGAAGGCCTTAAACCGAGTAGTCAACGCACCGGTGGCACCTCGCAGCGGCAGAAAAAATTGAGGTCGAAGGGGTTGAAGGCGCTGATAAGCCTGGGAAATGGCCACCTATGAAACTTTATCATTTCTATGGTTGTGTCGTATTTCCAGCAAGCTATCACTATTATTAAATAGCTTATATCATCTCACGAGAGTCGGTGCTTCGCCCGAGCAGCTGGCTATGGGTGTAACGTGTGGATGAATGCTTTGGCTGCGACCAGTGATGATTCCGGCAAGGGTCAGAGCTCACGGTAGCAAATGTATTTGCTCCAAACGGCGGCTCAACCAACTTAGATTAAGTTTGGAGTCTGTTGGCACGTCCCCTATCAAGGGCAATGAAGGAATATGCCTCTAGACTATGAGCTATCCAAGAGGATCTCAATTGCAAGTTGAATCCGACCAACAGAGTGGTTGGTTCAAGTGCAGCACACAATTGTTCGACTTGTCGCAGACACTGATGGCCTTGTTGATGGCCGTGATGGCCACGACGCGCGTAGGCTCCGGAGGAGAATGAGGACATGTTCACAATATGAGCAATTGTACCTCAAACTCTCGGCTATGGCACAACTGCGGGATCATCCAATCAAATTTAATTAAAAGCCTCGGCTAAAGCACAGTCATTCGTCGGTGACTGAGTATGACTCAGTAGGGCAAGGGGCCCTATATTCCTATGCCAAGGGGGCCTGGGAGTGGTGTTTAGTGCAGCAAAGAGGCTGCATATGGACCAGTCTCTCTCTATATTTATTATTGTCTCAGTTTTGTCTCATCATTTCGTCGCTTTGTACATTAATCCTCGGTTCCGAAGCTAAATATCTCAATTGGGACATGTAGGCCTGCTCACCGTATAAATAGGCTAGAATAGTTCGATGTAAAGCACTGGATCTTACCCCCCTTCCCGGGCCCAGTTCGCAAGAACTGGGGCTGTGAAGCGTGGTAAGCTTCATGTCCACAGAGTGCGCGCAGTGGAGTTAATATTATTGGTGTCTTGTTTGATAAATCCTGTGTTCATCTTCGACTTCAAGGTCGATTTGGGCTTGAGACGACTTCAACTTAACCTTCTGAACCTTGAGACCACATTCATCTGGACTCAGGATTCAGAAGGAAACCACCATGTTTCTGTTGTGAGCAAAGTCGATTGGTCGATTGGATGCGTAGTTGGGCTATTCTTTTGTGTTCAATGTACTGGCGCCGTCGGAAAGGCCCTTGCAATTGACCACAACAGTGTAGTGCCTCCACGGGACCAGCCCAGTTCGAAACTCTGTGATAAAAATATATAAAGCAAATACATTTGGGTTCTGTTGGTTTGATTTTGGTGATGGCATTATGAAGAGCGAGATCCAGCTGCTGTATAAGCGAGTGGTTGAGCTCAGAGTGTCTGAGCGAAGTCCAGTTTGGCAGCATGGTACACCTGTGAACCAAGAGGTTGCATGGGGCTGATGCGGAACTGTTGGATGGTGTTGTGGGTACTGTGAAGAGTTGGATCCAGCTGCTGTACAAGCGAGTGGTTCGATTTGGAGTGCTTGTCAATGATCACAGTTTTATGTCGCAAAGAGTTACCTATACGTCGCAATTATGTCGCAATTATGTTCGCAAGTGATACCTAAACGGATGCGAAGCAGTGGATAGCGCCCTGCACATCGAATACGAAGCAGTGGTAACGCCCTGCAACAAACCCTACATCAAATATATTTGTGTAAACCCCAACTCCGTTCCAATTGCCTCTTGAGCTCTCCCTCACTGGGAGTGCCCAATAGACCATTGAACAAATGAGGACTAGCACCTCAATATATATAAGCTTTCGCTTCGATCAAAGGTTGCACCGTTCGGATTGCCACAGCTATATACTTTAGCTGGAATCCCCGAACTCAGCGCAAGCAGAGAGTGCTGTGCATTGGATGGTTGGTCTATATGGTTGGTGTGTTGTTGGGTGGTGTTCAGTTATGTGGGTTTTGTGTTGGTTGGTATTTGGGGTTCATTAGTTCATGTTCTTGAGCGCCCCAGATCCGACCGGCCTACAGACCTGTCCCTGTTCACCTTCCCATCACTGCCTTACGTATAGAGCTCGTTTTCCGTCTTCTGACCGTGCCTCGATTGCCCGCGCATCAGCGCCACGCAGCGGAAGAAAAATTTGAGGGAGTGGTGGAGGTGAAGATTGAAGGTGGTACGGTGGTATGTACTGTAACAGGCCTGAGGACGGGTATGTGGTGAGGCAGGAGGAAGAAGGAGAGGTGATGGTGGGAGTACAGAAACAAGAGGTTGTTTGTTTGTGTCGCCCACTTCGTAGTTTCGTTGCTCCGGCGAAATCAAACGTCAACCGAACCAAGGGAAATCGAACCCGAGCTCCCCCGTTGATGTTGTACCTATGTGACATGACTTTCCGTGCATAACATATATATTGTGGGTAGGCTTTGAGTTCTGTGTCTCTCAATGTCACCATTGCCTACCAAGCAGGGCTTGAGGAAGGTTGTTCAACTTGTGGTGAGCACGTCTTGAAACCTTCCGGAGTTGGGTAACACAGTTCGGCAAAGTGAAGCGAGCATGCTATCATGGAATTGCGGAAGTTTGTGGGCCGAAAACTTCGTACTATTGCATACTACACAGCAAAGAGAGAAAAACTTGAACGCAGGGGTGGCCAGAACTCATGATGTTGTGTGTCTTGGCGTGCCAAATGGCTCAGCGGGCTCGGGTGGTGAACTGCGTGTCGGAGGAGTTCTTCCGTGTAGGTGAAACCTTGGCAACATTTCAAGGTACACGAGAATCGGAAATTGATCTCGTTTCATTGCGTAGTTTTTTTGGGGGGGCGGTGATGATCCGTTACTCGATGCGGGACAAGGCCGAGACAAAAGAATTTGATTTTTGTGACTACTCAACCCCACCGCGCAATAAACACGGTACCAATGTAAATGGAAAGGTGGGGATTATCGGCGCCGCCGCACGGCGCCTCACGGTTGAGAACCATGCTTTCTGACACGGAGACTTACACTTGGGAAAGTTGAAGCTTTGGAAAAAGCCGCAAGCAAGTGTGAAATATCCAGTCTAGATGAAATTCAAAATCAAGAGAGAGAGTGCACCGACAAGCCGCTCGCGATGTGTATAGTAATCATCGGCCGGCGCCCACAGCGGCGCCGCGGGCTCCAGAGAAGTATAATCCAAGCATAAACACGGAGCTTTGCCCTTTGAAACCTGCATGCCTACCGGCGGCCCAAACCTGTGAAAAAATCACGTCAGGAATGCATGCAGAATGAAAGTAAAATGAGAGAAAAATCCGCACCAGAAGCCCGCTCGCGGGACGGTGATATATATAGTAATTGTTGTCGGCGCTGCTTTGTGTTGTCGCCGCAAAGTGGTGCCTCGGCACGTAGCAACACCCTCCACCCGTGTGGACACGCTGCCTTGAGCTTCGGGGGCACGGCATGCCTGCTGGTGGCCAAAATATTTGAAAAAAGTTGACGCAGAAACCTGAAAAACGCGATCAAAGTAACAGGACAGTGAATGACATCGAACACGGAGCGTTGTGCCTGCGAGCCTGCAAGGATTCATATATTTTCAGAACTTCTGTCAGAGAGCTGGGGTGTCGTGGGTGAAAGCAGGCAGGGAGAAATGCGACGGTGGGTGTGGAAGCAAGCGTAGACCCTGAAAGCGGAGGAATCAGGACACATAATAACATCACTGGGATCAAAACCGGAAAGAAAATACCTACACAACAACGGACATTGTTTACTGCACAGGAATCTGGGCACACAGAAGCACGGGAAGAGGACGGATAAACAGCCACAAATGAACAGGGATACGCACGGAATTGCGGAATTCATCCGACAGGTTCGGCACTGAACAGTCACCAATTTTATGTCGGCGGCCCACCCGCCTGCCATGTTGCCTCGAATTGAGTGACACCTATGGGTACAATGGGTGAGTGGTATAGTGCTTTGGCGGCCGAACCGCTGTGCCTTCACCAGGCCTGGGTTCGAAAGCGGTCCTTAAAATTTGGCGCGTTTCCTCATTCGGCGCAACGCCAAACACCTAAAAAGGAAACCTTCACGAAACAATTTTGTTCAAATGGAATTTTGAAGGTCAAAGCTTAGGGGTGATGCTTCTTACGTACAAGTGTGCCATTAGACACGTACTAGACGAGAGTGACACGTCGCATGGGTGCCCAGCACGCATTATTTGCACTTCTGATCGAAGCCCCTATCTTCCACCAGGCGCTCTAGATAGTGCCTGGACTTCGGCTAAATACTGGAGGTAACGTAATTATGTGACTAATATCCATGCCTAGAGTTCTGGAGCGTGGTAGGACACCCAGCAACCGGGATTCAGGGAATACATATTCCGACATTTGCGAGCTTCAACGGCGAAGTCGGTCGTCATGACTCAATATTTCTGATGTGTGATCTTCATCTGACGTATGCCAGACGGAAACGTGCGCTTGTGGGTCGCTGGGAAGGCTCAGGGCTCGAAACTTCAAAATTCACTTTTTACCTCTGCCTCTATACTCCCTACACACAGGCAGGTTCGACTGAGACAGAGTCAAGCATAACGGTGATGTGGTTTTTATACGGAGTTTTATCCTTCCCCTCATGCTACTGTACTATTACGACCACTGTTCAGGTGATGGGTGACGGGCACCCATGAACTGAACTAATTTGACATAGGTGACGGTGACGGTCGGTCGATGAACTTCTTAATTTTAAACCCCGTAGACAGCGTAAAAACAATTTTTTGAGCTACGTACAGTTTGACAAAAAAAGCGGTAAAAAGAAACAAGCAAAAAAAAACTAGTGTTCCTCCCAGGAGGGCTAAGCTAGTTTCTTTATGTGAGCAGGTGTTGTTGCCTACATTGATTTTTTGGGAGAGGTGGTAGAGTCCATCGTCGGGGGATGAAGGCGGGCTCAAAAAAATAAAATCATTTGTGGGAGTACATAGTGACCCGCCGGCCGACGGGTCAATACGTGATCTTGTGAGAGAGAGGAGTGACAGGTGGCTGTGTGTTCTCCTCTTTGATGCTCTAACTATGTAACAATCATGGTCCGCCGCCATTTCCTCGCGTATTCACCCCAAAAACCCACCGTTCTGCCAGCATGGTCAAGTTTTGTGCAGTCCGTTCTCGCTTGTGGAATCAAACGCGGCTCAACTGCACAAAAGACCGTCCGGCATGGTCCGGAACGTAAACTGAATATCGGTGAGTGGTTCCTCACATCGCGACTTTGACAGATCACTTGTGATCGCTTGTACTGTACCATTTCATTCAATTCTCCCTGGCTGTGACCTGTGACCGCAAAATTCGATGTTTGGTTTTCGTATATGGGCAGGCAGACCGTGACATCAAGAAAAGTTCGTATATTTCCCACGGGCCGTGCGGTCGTAAATGCTTCCAGCTAGGGAGGAAATGAGCAGATATGGTAGTGGCATGGGAGATTAGTGTAAATTCAACCTACATCGGTCAATACTCACCTTTTTGAGTGGTTTTTTGAACCAACAGTGCAAAAAATGCGCCGCACGCGCGAAATTTGGATTTTTCACCCAATTTCGTGACCTGTTTCGCAAGTTCGAACATCCCCTCAGTGACCCGTGACAAGTACGAAAAAGTTCGTATATTTTCGCCTCTGTGACGCGTGACATATGTATGTCCCTCAAACCCGGCCCAAACAAAATTGGCGCGTCTTGGCGCGCGGTGACGGTTCCCAGGGGACTTTTTTGACCGGTGAACTTTGTCAAGGTGGTGACGAGGGCGGGCCAGCTCTGAACATCTTGGCCTGTGAACTTTTGCGGTGACGGGTGACACCCCGTGAACAGTTGGTCGTAATAGTACAGTATTCCATCGCGTAGTTTCGGCAAACTTCAACCAAGCTATTTTTGGCTAGCGGTACCATCTGCTGGCAGTTCCGCGCACGGGAAATGTATTCCATCTGATTCAGCGCCCAGGAATTCCAAGGCAACCTCAAAATGCTATAAGTACGCACTGTATTCCCCTCAATCCCTCAGTCAATCGACTTTCCGCCCACTTCCTACTCCTACCACTCTCGATTTCCACCTGCGGTCCGGCAGTGTCCACACCATCTTCGTCACTTCGTTACTTCGCTTAAGTTAACAGATCTTCGTGACTTTGATGAGAACCTGTGAATGTTCGTGACATTGGCATATTTTTGGGAAAGCTCGTGAGTTGTTTGTTACACGGCAACTGCTCTGCGCATCACGAAGTGATGGGTATCAGCGGTGTGCCGAGCATAGCCAGTTAGGTTCGGGTTAGGTGGTTAGGGGTTTGGGTTAGGTGGTTAGTAGTCTGTAGTTAACCGCGCCACTGATGCACGCTCGCCAAACTATTACCAATCTTTTCGGCTATCAGCTCGTTCCCACGGCCCTTCTGGCAGAGCCAGCCATCACTCTCTTGCTTTCGTCAATACTCTCGCTCCCCCACCCTCCATGGCACCTCAATTTCGCTGGCAGAGCCCCAAAGGACACCAAACAGTCTCCACTGTGGTCAAAAAGCGAATTCCACAATGGTCAAACGGTCTCTATCCGGCGCAGACACAGCTCATTGTGCGGATCCTCGACGGCGAAGATATTGTCTGCTGTATGGCCACCGGCGGCGGAAAGTCTACACTCTTTGCTGTACCTATTATTGTTCTGCTCGAATTAGCTCAAAACCCCGACCTTTACCCCGATTTACCCTCCCGCGCGCTACCCATCGGAATTGTGATCACGCCGACAAAGGGACTTGCTGCCAACATTGTATGATTTACTCCGGCTTCTATTGCTAATATAAATCGTCCTTAGGTCCTTGAGCTCAAAAATCTCAATGTCTCTGCTCTCTCCTACTCCCACGAAACGGTGACCGAAGCGCGCAAGACAGGGCGGAACTTAGCACGTGAAATCGGGGATTGCGGCACTTGGAACGTGATTTGCGTGGACCCAGAGCATTTACGCGATAAAGCCTGGCGGGATATTACGGCGAACAACATATTCCGCGCCAACATCGTGTATGGGTGCACGGATGAAGCGCACTTGATTCGTGACTGGGGCGCCGAGTTCCGTCCGCAGTTCCGGCATATCGGTAGTTTCTTTCGCGGCCGACTTCCCTCTTGTGTTTCCATCATGGCGCTTTCTGCGACGATTCTCCCTGGCGCTCCGCTCAAATCCATCTGTTCAAGTCTTGGCATGTTCGGCGACGACTACCATCTCCTCCGCTTGTCAAACGAACGTCTGAACACGCAGCTTATCTTGGAGCTTGAAAATGGCGTAGGCGGCAAGATATTCCCTCAGCTTCTTGCCATCCTGAACTCGGGTCGCAAGGCGATCATCCATTGCCGCACCATCGACGACGTTCTGCGCGTCTTTCTATATCTCTGGAAATGTCTCCCCCCTGGTCCCCACCGACTGCGCCGTTTGAAGATGTACCATTCTTTGCGCTCCATCGAGGACAACGCCGATATCCTTCGCCTACTGGCCGAAGACCCTGTCTGCCAAGTCGCGATTGCAACGGTGGCGCTCGCGAACAGGCTCAACGTAAAACCTGTACTCGACAGCATCTCCATCGGGTGCCCGGAGACTTTGGAACAGCTTTTGCAGGAGAAAGGGCGTGCGGGAAGAGTCGGGATGGCGAGCGGTGCTGGTGTTTTGTTGTATTTCCGCTTAGGAGCTGGTTCGGGCAGATTATCGTTCATTCTGTCGACCCTTCCAGCGTAGTGAGAGATTCCACACGTGAGAAATGACAAGATGCGTGGTGGGAGGTGGTGGAAGCTCGAGAAGACGCGTCGCTGGCACTTGTCACGATGTGACATCACGCGAAAATTGGTAATAATTTGGCGAGCGATCAAAGGATCACTCTAATCAACAGACTACAAATTGCGAGGTACGAGCAAGTTTTTGTAGCGTCTGTCTACGAGAGACTAGGTGGTTAGAGGTTTGGGTTAGGTGGTTAGGGTGGTTAGAGGTTTGGGTTAGGTGGTTAGGGTGGTTAGAGGTTTGGGTTAGGTGGTTAGGGTGGTTAGATGTTAGAGGTTAGGGTTATGGTTAAAAGTTAGGGTAAGGTATCTATATGAAAAACCCGCCCGGCCTTGTGCTGAAGGAACAATGATGGCCGATGCTTCCGGGTTCTTGAACGTGCCGAGTTAAATGACGAAGTTTCCCAAAAACATGCCAATGTGACGAACATTCACAGCTTTTCATCAAAGTCACGAAGATCCGCGAACTTACGCGAAGTAACGAAGTGACGAAGGTGAGGTATACTCGGTCCGGCACTGTCGGCAGCGCCGCGGCACATTACTTCGACCACACTCCGAGTTTTCTATGCCGCTCCTTTGCCCTCGACGAGCCTCGACGCCGGATTCGACTTACGCCGGCACCATCCCACCCGACGGCCCAGCGCAAGCCGGCGTTGAATGTTGAGCATCAACCACCATCTCCCTCTTCGCCAACGGCCATCGGACGATATGTATGCCTTGTTCTTGCCTCATTTACTCAACACTTACTTACTAAACCTCCCACAGCTCCTTCTCGAGGCTTTAATGCCGGTTCTCGCAATCCGAAGGCATGGTCACCTGCGAGCTTCAACCCTTTACTATAATACATCAACTCCAGTCTTCCTTTTGGCGACTACCATTCAGTCCATGATTGATTTCATCCAATTCTTGTGCGACCTCAGCTTGGAATCCAGCAAATGCAACGTTGGCTTCAATTTCCCCACAGCCTTCAAGTTCCAAGCCCGCCGGAGCTCTCACCTGGATATCGACCCCAACAAGATTTATCAAGCTCAACTTTACTCTCTGGATGGTTTTACTCTCGGGCTTCAACCATTCAGATCCGTCCCAACGTCGCAACTCTCCTGAATTGACTTCAATCCCACAGCCCGCGATTCAATACACTTGCTTCAAGACTGTCTGCACATTCTCGCCTCGCTATTCGCCGTAAAAATTACTGACCTTTGCAATCTAGAACCTTTACTCTCTATTGCTGCGACTCAAGCTGCTTCAGCCCAACTGGCTTCGGCCTCATCTTCGGGGAGAACTATCGTCAAGACCGTGAAGACTCACTTGCCCAACGTCACCTGGTCTCGAATTTGAGCTATGAATTGAAGCTAAGGTACGTTGTACTAAACTCTTACCTCCCAATTGATGCTTACTTCGTTTTGCCTTCACCCTGCAGACTTGGTTTGTTCTCAACGACCCCGTTGACGGCGACATCGAGGTGCCCGGAGATTATCGCGAAATTGGCTACAGTGTCGTTCAAGGTGTGTCGCATGAACCTTCAAGTTCGGTCCTTGGTATTCTAATTTCTCCTTAACCTTGATTTCACTCCCAGTTCTTTGCCTTCAAGACTATAGTCAAGTGGTCGAACATAGGCGCTAAATTCTTATTCAATTCCTATTCAAGGTGCGTTCCCTCAGTTCTCGCTACGCCTCTTCCTAACCTTCGTTCTAGTCCCGACTCAACTCGCCTCGTACGCCGTGCCTTGTGCGCGACACTTTACTAACTACTTACTTCCATGTACTCCCCTTTTCCAAGAAAATACTCGGTACGTCCTTCAAATCTCTTTCCCATTTCCCCATTCTTACTGACCCTCCAAAGAACCAATGCGATTCATATTAACCCTGATTTACCCCAACGCCGCGTTAGACTCGACGCGCCGTTATATTTGAGAATTGCGGCATACATTATCAGAACTCACCTTGGTCTCTCAGGCCGGCCAAAACTGCGAACGGTGACCTAGATAGACTTGAACCGAGTACAGTTAAGTTGCTTGTTTATGGTTGAACTTTGACTGACCACTTTTCAGATCTGAAAAGTGTACTGATTAATTCGTTTTGTTTACTTGGCGGTTTCGCGGGTTGGAGTGGCGAGTTTGGGTTAGTTCCACAGCTCCAGGTACGTCTCTACATTCACTCTCACGGTCCTGGAAGCTGACAATCAACCTTGTCGTCCAGGTTGACCTGAACCGTGACCGCGAGTCTCAACGAGTCTAAACTCCAGTTTGTTAACAGTGCGCTCGTTAGTCCCTCGACTCAGGTACTGATCTTATTTCGCAGTTCAACCTGTTCCTCGCATCGTACACAGCCCTCTGGAGGCCCAACTTATGCATTCAATCCAGGCATGTCCGCATTAAATTTTGCAGTAATCTCGGCACTGACCTCTAAACTTTTCAAGGCCGTCAAATTCAATCCTTGGTTGGTGTCGTTCAAAGCCATGCCCTCAAGAGCCCGCTACCCTGGCCGTTTGAACCCAAACAAACTGAAACCAAAAGCCATGGCCATTGGACCTAGGTATATATATCCGTATCTAACTTTGCTAGCAACTCCAATGGCCATTCACTGACTGACAGTTATCCGGCTCAAGTCTTCATTTCAACATCGTTCAAGAGCGTTGAGGCCGTTTCCCTGTGCGTTGGGCCCCAGGCATTAGCCGTTTCAATGCAGATATGTTCGCATTATATTTTGTCGTGATTATCTTTGAACTGACCTTGGTTGAAAACATTGAGGCCAAGGTCAGCCCGACAACCTTGCGCCAATGGCCCGCAGGTATGTATAACGTGATCCATGGCGCATATGCGTCCGTTCAGTCATTGACTTATACTACAGTACTTCGACTCGAGCACTCGAGCACTCACGTTATTATGTTCAACCTCCGTCGTACCAGGTAAGTCACTTCCGGTGACTTGAATACCACTCACCCTTCATCTATCCCTCCTCCTCCCTAAATAATCGACCCCTCCTCAATAAATCTCACTTCTTGAAGACCCAACCCTAGGGTGCGCTTGAGCGTCGCATCCATAACATACTCAACGAAGTTCATTTAAGTCTACTTATATATATCCACACCACTCACCTTGCATCTATCCCTCCTCCCTAGATATTCAACCTCTCCTCAATGAATCTCACTTGGCTTGAAAACCCGACTCGGAGGTGCACTTGACCGTTCCATCTACTTATAATACACCGCCAATGGGCACACACGTAGAGTCCAGCTGGAGATGCTCTGGTGGATATATGTTCACGCCAGCTGGACCCATCCGGCTGAAAGCTGGCTGCCAGCCGATTACGGAATAGGTCCACAGTGGAGCCACCTTCGAGTGGTTTCCAGCTGACAGGCCAGCTGGCGCAAATTCAAACTCCCAGTCGCAATCGAGCCTCCATTTATAATTATTGTTTTTTCTTTCTTTCCACGCTTCATTGCACGTTGTATTGCACCCACAGCTGATAGGAAGGGTGAATGGTGTTCATCGACTACGATACATCATACAAAAGTGTGTCGGGCACGAACACGAGCATCGTAGTGGCCGCCCTCGTCTTGTCCAGGTATTGGAAGGGAATATATCTACAGGAGGAGGAAGATAGCGCAGATGGTCTTGGCTTGAGGAAGGAGATATGTAACCGCGAGAAGGCGGCGATGCCGAAGTCCGAACCGGCGTTGCACATTATTGAATGAGTACACATTGAGAGCCCATCTTGAATCCAAATTTGGCGACTTAGGAGTCAGAAGTTGTTGAGGTACTTTGGGTCTCGAGTACGGCTCGGCGGTCTTGAACGATCTTGGCCATTGCTGCAAACAATCTCCGTGTTCTCCCGGTGGTCTCTGATGGCAAGGAGGAGCTTGCGACGACAAGGGCGACGAGGGCTGCGCCAAAGAGGCGATACTTTGGAGGGGTTTGTGCATTTTATTTTGATCGGTTCGTGGTGGTTGATGCAGTGTTTCAGGCCTGTTATCCGAGCGACAGAACGGGAAGGGTTTCGGTAGCCGATACAGACAGCGCAGCACAGCGGGGCGGGTTGTGATAACTTGAGGTTTGCGGCCGCGAGGCTTGGAGGAGGACAGAGGAGAGAAGTGTGGCGGTGGGAGGAAAGAAGATGGGACCAGCGGTGATCATTCGCCGTCGATCTGTAAATCGGGAGAGCAAGTGCGACGGTGCGGACAGTGCCTCAGGCAAAGTGCCAGACGGGAGTGGGGTGCTATAAACACATTTCAGGAAGCGCTGGACTTCTTGAAGCCTGAAGCGCGATGTGCGGGAAGCTTGAGAACTACGCACATAACGCAATCCGATGTTCCGTCGCGGTCTTGGTCTCCGTTGAGAGCCGTTGAGTTTCAAGGGCGACTGAGACGCAGTTGGACGGAGCACGGACAGGAGAATCGAACCTGGGGCCGCGAGAGCAGGCCGCGACTGGGATGGTGGTGGGCGAGGACCAAGGGGAGAACGAACATGCACGTGACCGGGTATACAATGCCAAACATCACGCACGGACCCGATTGATCTCTTTCGTCTCCACCCATGCAGGATCGGTGTGTGGACCTGCAGTGGCCTCTGGTTGAATGCTCATTCTCATCGGGGCAGCAAGGGATCGAACAATTTTGATCTCCGGCCGCGGCTTCAACGTGAAGCTTGCTGAGGCGAGACTCCCGCAAGAGAAGAATTCAAAATTGCAGCGGCGCCGCCGGCGCGACAGCGAATTTCAGCGAGGAACTTCAAAATGCATTACTATCAAGAGCCTTATTGATTATTGCATCTACAAATTGAGATTCAATGCTAAAGAGACAAGTTACACCACTGAAAGCTCGGGCGGCGGTCCAGCTGGTAGCCAGCTGGTCCCAGCTGGGACTATACTTTGTAAAAGCTGGGTTCCAGCTGAAATTTCCAGGTGGTGGTCGCGTGTGAGCACTTTGGCGGTGTACACTCAACTAATCTTTGATTCAGGTCCGCTGATACATCCACAGCCACCCACCGCACCTCCGCGGAGCCTTGTATCGTCCTTTCGACGGCTACCAGGTAGGTGGTATCCCATTCTAGCGTTACATTCACTAATTCCTCGAGTAGATTTTTGACCTCGGGCATCTCGGGCATCTCTAGATCCTCTCGAGTTTCCCATAGTACTTCGGCTGGAGGTACGTTCCTCTCATCGTTGTGGTTCCAGGGCATGTCTAATTGTTTCTTGGGGAGTAAGTTCAACTCTGAGGTAGTTAGTTACTTGGCGTCGGACACGGTGCAACAAAGTTGGTTCAATGTCAGTACGGTTCAATTCTTTTGGGGACCTGGCTGAATCTTCATTGATTCATAGGCTCGGTCTGAAGCTTCAACTAGATCATGGGACACGCCTAATCGCTCCTTGGTTAGTAGGTTCGAGTCTGAGGTATGTAGTTGATTGCTTTGGGTCGGACACGATGCGGTTCAACGTCATGAGTACGGTTTAATTTTTTTTCTTTTGGCCTAGTTGATTGATTCATACTAGGCTCGTTTGGAAGCTTCAACCAAGGCTGCGCAGATCATGTACTCGGAATTGCGGTCAGTTTCCGAAGGCGCAGTTCTTCGAGTTCATCATCACCTCTAGGTCGGGTCATTCATTATTGACGTGAACTTGATTCAATTATTGTTATTCGAACGCTGCAGATTACTTGCATTACATATGTAGTGAATCCGGTCCCCACCCTTCGTTCACTTTCGTTCCGTTCCCTTTACCTTACCGCTACAATCCGAGGTAAGCATTCATTCAGTTCATTTTAATCCCGTCACATTGCTCACCTGGGCAGCCGGGCCTTGGTCGTGATCCAGACTGAACACAGCCAGCGTCGATTCCGCCCTCTGCCAACGCTTCACTGCAAGTCCCGGACTATCACAGTAAGTGCAGCTCTGCGAATTGAATTCTAATGACCGCCCGGATTTTTATAGCCAACAAGTAACACATGGATCGAAACCAACCGGCGCGCACGTGCGGATGAACGCCAAAGCTCAACGAAGTGCATTCATATTGGGTTGAGCTTGGATATGCATGGATTCAGCGGTGCGTACGTACCCCGATTCCGATTCATTCCTTTATATTATTCTCGTGAGTCCACGCGAACCTGTTTTTCCCCCGCAGCTTGACTCAAATTTCAATCCCCTCCAATCCCCCCCGCGCCGGCGCCGTCCTGAATACTTCCAGTGCTTCAAGCCTTCAATACCTTCGGGTCCTCAAGTTCTTGAAGCCGCGGTGAGTTTTCCCATCGATCCCACCCAACTTGGCTAACGAGAATTCAAAAAGTCCCAAAGGTGATTTGATGTGCAATGTAAATTCGTATATGTACATTGTACGTACTACGAATAGGCGGTGTGGGGCGGGGTGTGGGTACAGGTCCGGGTACGAAGAAGAGGACGGGAGGGGATGGGAGGGTGTGTGTGTGTGGAGAGGGTGCAGGAAGAGGCGCGCCGCGGGAATGGGCGGCAGCGCCGATACTTGCGCGCCTCGTGCAAACTCGGTCCGCGCCCACATGTATGTGTGGGCGCACGCGAGGAGTCGACACGCACGACGAACGCGTGGCAGCGACATCTGCGCGCGCACGGCGTTCATGCCGAGCACGGACGCGAGTGCGCGTAAACGGCACCCGGTACAGTCCCGGGTGCAATCGACTCGGCGCGGGTGCGTTGTGTACACGACAGCGGGGCGGACGCGGGGAAACGGGGATAGCGACGGTGACGCAGTGAGGCGGAACGGGGTGTGTGTGATGGGAACGGGGGAAGGAAAGGCCAGGGGAGAGGACAGGGATGGGGGGAGGGGAAGGGAATGGGGAAGGAGGGTGTGGATGGAGAGGGCAGAGGGTATGGCGGCGTCGATACGGCGGGTACTGCACGAGGCGCGGAGACTCGGTCCGCGTGCACATGCATGTGTGGGCGCGGAGACTCGGCGCACACGACGAACGCGCGGCAGCGACGTCTGCACGCGCACGGAGTTCGCACCGAGCGTAGGCGCGAGTGCACGCAAGCAGCACCCGGTGCATAGTGCCAGGTGCACGCGAGTCGGCGCGGGTGCGTTGTGCGGCGGTATACACAAGGGCGGGATGGACGCAGGGAACGGCGTCTGCACATGAGGGCGGGACGGACGCGGGGAACAGCGATGGTGACGGCGGCGCAGTGAGGCGAGACGGGACGAGGGAACGAGAGGAAGGGGGCGGGGGAGCGAGGGGAGAGGATGGGCATGGGAAGATGGGATGGGGAGGAAGCATGTGCGCTGTGCGAGTACTCGAAGCGCACGGCGTCCCCGCACGTACGCGGTAGCAGTATGTACTCGGACCAGGCGCGCTGCAGCGGTGGGAAAGCGGGGCGCGGGAGGGAAGCGTGGACTCGACGGCGGAAGCAGCCAGCACGCGACGTTGGGTACAGGGAGTGGGGGATGGGAGGGGAGGAGATGGGAGAGGACGCAGGGCGGAGGTACGTCCATTCTTCATGTCTCCCTTCGAACCGAGTCCCCGCTGAGAATTCTCCGTGCAGGCAGCGCACCGAGGGGAAGGAGTAAGTAAGTTAAAGGGAAGGGTGTAAGGGCACGCACATTTTGGGCGCCCACTATGCCTCTTTTCAGCTCAGCTGCCAGGAGGATAGCGGGGGGAGGCGGCATCGACGGTGCTGTATGGGGACTCGACGCGGAGGGAGCCGCGGGCGGTGGTACACTAAGCGGCGCGAGCCAGGGAGAAGAAGCGGGGCCTGTGCGCCATGGACTCGAGTCGCGGCGACGGCGGATTGGACTGGCAAGCGAGGGCTGCGTCGACGCCGTCGTATTTTGGGGCTGGGGCGATGGAGACGAGCTAGCGAGAGCTGGGGGGCTGGACACGAAGTCAGAAGCAGACGGAGCGAGAAAGGGCTAACCATGCGTGCGGGAGAACCAGATTGCAGTAGAGCGGCGATATGTAAGCAAGGCGGCGGTGCGGTCGACGTGGCAAGATTGATCCAACTACGGTCTGCTGCACGAGTGCTCATGGCCACTGGGCTCTGTATCACGAGTTAGTTTTGCTTAGAACGCGCGAGACTGGCGTACCTCGATAATTTTCTTTTGTGGCGTGGTGGACGAGGAGATCGGCATATGCGGTTGTATGTCCGATCCATTTGGCCCGATTTTTGCCACTTCCGTACATTGCTTGCCGGCCCAAATCCGTACGCATTGTGATCCGGTAGGTCGATTTTCAGCTCGTTCCGTCCGCAAAGTGGATCGCACCTCCTGGCGACCGACTACCGTCAGCGGAGCCGATCTAAGCTGCAAAACGGCGCGACATAATCAAATCAGGCCCGCGTTAGAGTAGATAATTTTGTCGGGGAGACTTGCAGCAGTTCCAAGGTACAACGAGTATTGATAAATGGTATGCTACGAATGAAATTTTGTGGATGGCAAACGTAAGGAGCACGAGTCCTGAATTTTAACGCGTTTCTTTGGACGTGATTGCCGGCCAAATCGTGACCTCACAAGGCCAGCCACGGCATCTTCCTTGTGTTGCCGAAGACGAGCCGAAAGCGATGGCCCAAGATGGCCGAAATTCGAACATTCCACCTCACCCGAGATCGGACATCGTTGGCGGCGGTAAGTTCTGTCATCCACTTTGTATCGGACTTGGGCGCAAATTTGGGCTGAAATGTCCGCATAATGATTGGACATAGAGGCCATTTTAGAGGCAAATCCGTCCGCACTATGATCGGACATACAACCGCATATGCCGATCTCCTGGTGGACGAGAGAAAGGCGGTTAGGGCCGGCCCGGTGGCCCAAAATAGAATAAGTAGCCCTCATCTCGCCAGTTCCTTGTCCCAATTAATTGCTAATCACTTTGTTCCTGCAGTTAAAGGCCTAGCTCTAACAGTGTTGTGAATTTGACCTCCGAGTAACATCGACTCCCTTCTGCCAGAGTGCCGCTTGTCACACTTCCTTCGCAAAGGCCCTCACGCAACTCATCATCTAATGTAAGGGATTCTCTCCACTCACCAAGTTTCCAGCTGTTTCTATTGCAGTTCTCGACGTAAAATTAAAATACAAAATGTTGTCGTACACTGATTGAATGTGTCTGCCGGAGCGAAGCGGAGGCTGTTCTTGTCAAGGGTGCAGTTTCAGGAAAATTCTTTTAAGCTCGTGACATGACATCCATCGTGTGAAAGTGCATGCTGTCCTCCACGAGGCGGTGCTCAAGGTTACCAGTCTTGCCTTCCACCTCCACGTCCACAGGATACATCCTCCTCATCCTCTCTGTGGGTCTCTCTTTCTACTGTGTAATCTTTGATTTTGGCTCACACGGTCCTCCACCTACAAAAGAGCAGCAGTACAATAATCCATTTTGACCATGTCGGGTGAAGGCAATGAATTGAAGATTGTCAATGTGTTCGGTGCGCAAACAGCTTGAATTAGGATGTCAGTATTATAACCTCTCATCCTCAGGAGGCACAGGAGGCGGAGGTGGACAGGGCGGCACAAGTGGGGGTGCTGGGGGTTTAGGGCAGGGTCCGATGTTGAATGTCAGCGGAGTTCAGAACTTGAACAATAACATGCATATGTACGCTGGTCCTTCATTTTCCCCAAAGTTCTTTCTCAAACAACAGCAGTGTGAACCAGGGCCCTGGGTTAATCAATTTCTGTGCTGAAGATTTCTTTGAAGCTTACTTGTATTTAGACTGGAAGACATTCTGTACAAGTGGTTGGGGTCTCCTCCTACCACACAGGACAGACAACATGAACTGCGGAATCTTCATCATGAAGCCACTGGGCACTGGCTCCAAGATAATATTGGATTCATGAAATGGAAGACCACACCTGGTGCTTTGTGGATCAAAGGGATCTGTGAGATTTTTTATTCTGTTCTAATCCCATGTCTGATTGGTCGCAGCTGGCACTGGAAAGAGTGTGCTCAGGTGATTAATATCACTACTATATATATATGGTCTGTCACTGACGGTGCTCACATGGTCAGCTCAACAGTGATTGAGGGAATTCTTGATCCTCAGTCCACAGTTGCATTTTTCTATTTTGATTTCAGGAACGAGAGGCAGCACATGAACCTCATGTTATGTTCTATTATCTGGCAGCTCTCTAGACGGTCACCTTCCCCCTATGGTGCTCTCAATCAGCTGTACAAAACACTGGGAGAGGGAACTATACAGCCACAGCTCATCCATCTACAAGAAGTCTTGGAGAACTTACTTTTGGAGTTGGGCCAGACATGGATTGTTATCGATGGGCTCGATGAATGCAACAAACCCGACTGGAAGCACCTCATCAAGTTCATCCACAGCCTATGCCAGTCTGCCAAGGATAAACTGCATCTCCTGTTTACCAGTCAACCTCTAGAGGAATTCAGGCATGCATTCAAGAGTGTAACCTTCATCGAGCTTGGTTCTGTGGTTTCAAACAGTGACATTAGATCCTTCATTGGCAGTGAAATTCCCCAGTTGGGAAATTGGGCCAATGATAAGGATTATGCAAATTATGTCACAGAGCAGATTGTGCAGAAGAGCAATGGAATGTTGGTCCTCTCATTGTGATGTAATTTATCCTGAAGCTAACTTCTATATTTAGGTTTCGCATGGCTGCATGTCTCCTTATTGAATTGGGTGGTTGCTATTTTCGAGAAGATGTGGAGGAGAGTCTAGCAGGCCTCCCAGCTGATCTATTCGGGATCTATAGCCGTTTCTTAACCCGGGCAAAAGATTCTCTCAGAAAAACAGCTTTTATTCAAGCAATCTTCCGGTGGCTTGTGTACTCTGGCAGAGAGCTTGAACCAGATGAGCTGGCAGATGCTATTGCATTTCCCTTATCAGACCCCATGTTTGACTTTTTGGACCTGACAAAATCCATTTATGACCCAACTAGACGTGGGGGCAACACTGAACTCTTCAAACTGTTGGAGGGTCTGATCATGATTAAAAAAGAGGGGGGGTGGTTCGGGGATAGATCAATCATCACCTTTGCACATTCATCTGTGAAGGATTATATTCTTTCCCCACAATTCCATGAGCAATTTGGCACAATCATTGACCTCTCAAACAAGGTCTCCCAGAGATTTATTACCCAGAATTGTCTCCGCTATCTCCTCATTTTTGCAGACCCCAAACATTCAATGACTGAGGACACACTCCTACACTACCCAATTTCATTGTATACAGCACAATATTGGTTCTACCACCTACAGCTTTGCAATGAACAGGACCAGAGGGTGCTACTTCCATCAACAATGCATCTTCTGGAGGATGGAAGCAGCCAACATGCTGCTTTGTACCGATTGCATCCCTTGCATTATTATCAGAGTCGTGTCTGGGATGAACCAATATCACCACCAATGTGTATTTGTGCTGAAAGGGGTTACACTCAGGGAGTACACTCTCTGCTCACCCAACACAATGCATCTGTTAACTCAGTCATGGAACATGGCTCCACTGCACTGCATCTCGCATCAAATAATGGTCACCTCAACATTGCAAAACTGCTCATTGAACATAATGTGTCTGTTGACTTAGTCACAGAACATGGTTCCACTGCACTGCATCTCGCATCAAAGAATGGTCACCTCGACATTGCAAGGCTGCTCATTGAACATGATGCATCTGTTGACCTAGTTGAGAAAGATGGCTGGACTGCTTTTCATCTGGCATTATCGGATGGCCACCTCGACATTGCAAGACTGCTTATTGAACACAATGCATCTGTCGACTTCGTTGAGGAAGATGGCCGGACTGCACTGCATGTTGCATCAATGAGAGGTTACCTCGACATTGCAAGACTGCTCATTGAACACAATGCATCTGTTGACTTAGTTGACAAGGATGGCCAGACTGTGCTGCATCTTGCATTGCAGAAAGGTCACCTTGATGTGGCAAGGCTGCTTATTGAACACAATGTACCTGTTGACTCAGTCACGGAACATGGCTCCACTGCACTCCATCTTGCTTCGGAGAATGGTCACCTCGACATTGCAAGGCTGCTCATTGAACACAATGCATCTGTAGACTTGGTCGACAAAGATGGCTCCACTGCCCTGTATCTTGCATCAAAGAAGGGTCACCCCGACATTGCAAGGCTGCTCATTGAACACAATGCATCTGTTGACTTAGTCGACAAGGACGGCCAGACTGTGCTGCATCTTGCATCGCAGAAAGGTCACCTTGATGTTGCAAGGCTGTTCATTGAACACAATGCATCTGTTGACTTGGTCAATGAAAATGGCTGGACTGCTCTGTATCTTGCATCAATGAGAGGTCACCTCGACATTGCAAGGCTGCTCATTAAACACAATGCATGTGTTGACTTAGTCGACAAGGACAGCCAGACTGTGTTGCATCTTGCATCACAGAAAGGTCACCTTGATGTTGCAAGGCTGCTCATTGAACATAATGTACCTATTGACTCAGTCACGGAACATGGCTCCACTGCATTGCATCTTGCATCGCAGAAAGGTCACCTTGATGTTGCAAGGCTGCTCATTGAACACAATGCATCTGTAGACTTGGTTGAGAAATGTGGTTGGACTGCTCTGCATCTTGCATCAATGAGAGGTCACCTCTACATTGCAAGACTGCTCATTGAACACAATGCATCTGTTGACTTAGTCGACAAGGACGGCCAGACAGTGCTGCATCTTGCATCGCAGAAAGGTCACCTTGATGTTGCAAGGCTGCTTATTGAACACAATGTACCTGTTGACTCAGTCACGGAACATGGCTCCACTGCACTACATCTTGCATCGGAGAATGGTCACCTCGACATTGCAAGCCTGCTCATTGAACACAATGCATCTGTTGACTTGGTCAACAACCATGGCTCCACTGCACTGCATCTTGCATCGAGGAATGGTCACCTCAACATTGCAAGGCTGCTCATTGAACACAATGCATCTGTGGACATGATCAACAAAGATGACTCCACTGCACTGCATCTTGCAGCGCAGAATGGTCACCTCGACATTGCAAGGCTGCTCATTGAACACAATGCATCTGTTGACTTGGTTGAGGAAGACGGCTGGACTGCTCTCCATTTTGCATCAGAGAATGGTCACCTCGACATTGCAAGGCTGCTCATTGAACACAATGCATTTGTTGACTTGGTCAACAAAGATGGCTCCACTGCCCTGTATCTTGCATTAAAGAAGGGTCACCCCGACATTGCAAGGCTACTCATTGAACACAATGCATCTGTTGACTTAGTCGACAAAGACGGCCAGACTGTGCTGCATCTTGCATCGCAGAAAGGTCACCTTGATGTTGCAAGGCTGCTTATTGAACACAATGTACCTGTTGACTCAGTCACGGAACATGACTCCACTGCACTGCATCTTGCATCGGAGAATGGTCACCTTGACATTGCAAGGCTGCTCATTGAACACAATGCATCTGTAGACTTGGTTGAGAAATGTGGTTGGACTGCTCTGTATTTTGCATCAATGAGAGGTCACCTCGACATTGCAAGGCTGCTCATTGAACACAATGCATCTGTTGACTTAGTCGACAAGGACGGCCAGACTGTGCTGCATCTTGCATCGCAGAAAGGTCACCTTGATGTTGCAAGGCTGTTTATTGAACACAATGTACCTGTTGACTCAGTCACGGAACATGGCTCCACTGCACTGCATCTTGCATCGGAGAATGGTCACCTCGACATTGCGAGGCTGCTCATTGAGCACAATGCATCTGTAGACTTGGTTGAGAAATGTGGTTGGACTGCTCTGCATCTTGCATCAATGAGAGGTCACCTCCACATTGCAAGACTGCTCACTGAACACAATGCATCTGTTAACTCAGTCGACAAGGACAGCCAGACTGTGCTGCATCTTGCATCGCAGAAAGGTCACCTTGATGTTGCAAGGCTGCTTATTGAACACAATGTACCTGTTGACTCAGTCACGGAACCTGGCTCCACTGCACTGCATCTTGCATCAGAGAATGGTCACCTCGACATTGCAAGGCTGCTCATTGAACACAATGCATCTGTGGACGTGATCAACAAAGATGGCTCCACTGCACTGCATCTTGCATCGCAGAATGGTCACCTCGACATTGCAAGGCTGCTCATTGAACACAGTGCATCTGTTGACTTGGTCGACAAAGATGGTTTGACTGCACTGTGATCAGGGATGTGGGAGGTACGCTAAGGACACTCATATAGCATGTATACCAGAACGTTCTGTGCCATGCCTTCATGTATTCAATATCTGATCCACCTCAGACTGAATCTCATCCCTTGAACCATCCGAGATCTTATCTATCACGGCTAAAATCAGGGGCTTAACCCATCAGTGATCAAACAATTCCGGGTGGGTTAGACTGTTTCAGCAGCCTTGCAATGTTGAGGTGGTTATTCCTGAATGCTAGGTACGGAGCAGTTATGCCATCTTTCCTCACCGAGTCCACAGGTGCATCGTGTTCAATGAGCAGCCTCGCAATGTCAAGATGGCCATCCCTTGATGCAAGATGCAATGACTTACAGTCCTCATAGTGAATACTATCTAAACCTGTTCCTGTTTTCCTACGTTGCCAGACCTGACCTTTGTTAAATCCAAGCTAAATTTTTGTGACTCAAACCAAAATGTGGCCACATGAAAATCAAACTGCAAGAAGATGTCATCAGTTAAAAAACCCAGGATCGACCTGGATCACCTATTTCTCGCTAGCAATCGCTTACACTCGCTTAATTCACTAACCCTTGCTAACTGTTGATTTTCTTGTAAAACGTTGCCAGAAAGTTGGGATTGAAATCCCCTAATGAGAGGGCAGAGGTTCACAGTCCCGAGCCCTTTCTATGCCAGCAATCAACTTATACTGGTTCAAGGTGAACTCAACAATTGCCCACGGGTATTTGATCCATAATGCATAAGCTTTCGTTCAGTCGTTGCTTGTTTGCTATAGTACTTTGACTCAACTCAAGGACTCACATTATTATATTCAACTTTCCGTCATACCAAGTAAGTTCCTTTCATACAACTTCCGGTGACTTACAATTGACCTTGCATCTATCCCTCCTCCCTGAATCCTCGAACTCTCCTCAAAAAATCTCACTTCTTGAAGACCTGAGCCTGAGGTGTGCTTGCCCGTTGCATCCATAATATACTCAACCAATCCTCGATGAAGCTCATTCCGGTCTACTTATATATGGATCCCCAGTCACCACACCTCCACGGAGCCTTTACTCGTTCTTCAACCACCAATAGGTATGTAGTACCACATTCCATTGTTGCATCCACCAATTCCCAAGTAGGTCTCAAGCTTGGGGATCTCGGGAATCTCTAACCTCGAGTTTCCCATTATCGTATTTGGGCTTGAGGTACATTCATCTCATTATTCTGATGACCTAGGGCACACTGAACTGCTGCTTAGGTGGTAGGTCTTACTCTGAGGGATTTACTTTGGGTCGGACATGATGCGGTTCAACGTAAGTACAGTTCAATTTCTTTTTTCTTTTTTGGCTTGATTAATTCATATGTTGCTTCTGAGGCTTCAACCCCAAGGTTACGCAGACCGTGTCAAAATTCCGGTCAGTATTCATTGGCACCAGGTCAGGTCAGGTCATTATTGGCTTGAACTTTGATTCAATTATTGCTGTGATAGCCTGCATTACATAGTGAGTCCTGTCCTCCCCTTCGTTCATTCAATTCGATTCCCTTTCCTTTACTTGCCGCAGGACCCCCGTTCGACTTGGGGTTCGGCCCTTCCCACAAAGTCTCTATAATTTTTATGAGTTGACTCCCCGTTTTGCTATTTGAATTGCGGCCGGGTGGTGCAATGGTAATGCGTAATGCGCGCAATCAACTTAAATCTCCTAAGTTTTCATTTGCGAGTTGCTCGTTCAATTTGGGGTCCGGCCTTGGGCGCAAATATCGGGTTTTTATTCTGCAACGGGATCCGTGCTTCTTTTAGATTCGGAATCATGAAGCAATGGCCTGGTGGTGTAACGGTTAACACGCGTGAAATGGATGGTTGCATAGACTGGCTCTTCACGAGTTCTCCGTTCGATTTGGAGTCTGGCCTTGTGGAATGGTATGATTCTTTTTTATTCTGAGGTGTGGCAGTTGTCATATTCTTGGAGTCGTAACCATGAAAATTTGTTTTTCCTCCGGTTTGGCCGCGTTCGGAGCGCATCACAAAGTGACAGCTCACAACGGGATGAAACTCCCTGTCTTGGTCTGGTTCTTTGGTGGGGTGTTCCTCCAAGGAGGCGCTCATCCACTCTATTTTGACCTGACATCCTGGATCCAGCACACACAGGGGCACATCGTCGTCAGCAAGAATCTATATGAAGTTTGATTAAGCAATCCCGGTCTCGACCGATAATCCTGTTTAATCACTGATTGGTTAATCAGGTTGGCAGTGGGGGTGAGGGAGTGGACCGGGGGGATACTGGGTGATTTTGATTTCTTAACCACCCGATTAACATAGATCATGTTCTGCTCAAGATTTGTTAAACCAAAAAACCCTGTTTAATCACTGCTCAAGACATTGAACACAGAAAGTGAGCAAAGGAGGATTCGAACCGACGACCTCAAGGAAACAAAGCAGAAACAGAGGAAGAGAGTACAACCACTGCACCAGGCAAGCACATCAGGCAGTGCAAATCTTTGAAATACAGCACACTGACAACGACCCTGTATGATTCCACTGAGCTGTGTGAGTGAAACACTGTAAGAATTGTGAGTGCCCAATTGGCTCCCCGGTGTAATGTGGGGGCCTGCAGTGCAGATACCCCAAGCATTGGCCCTAATACTGATACAATGTGTGGAAATAAATCACTAGTTGTGAGTGCAGAGTGGGACAGAGTACAACCACTACACCAACCAAGCACACCAGGCAATGCAAATTTTTGGAACACAGTGCATACTATTACTGTCGCCAAGTTGAGATTCACCTGGGGTTGACCTGCAGCAGGATGAAATGGGGCATCCTAATCTATTTAGCTGTACATTCACTGAAAGAAACAGTATGCATTGTGAGAATTACTCCTGTACGATAGCCGAATGTAACATTTATAGTGCCGAACACTTCCATGATGGCAGGCTGGTCTCTACATAGCTATACAGTGATTAGCTCGGCCTGAAGGTCGGAGCTTTGACCTGCATTTGGGGCTTGGGTGTTCTACTATCCCAGGCTAAACCACTTCCCTTAGACTCGGCCATCTCCCTTAGACTTTGCTCTGTTTGGGTTGACTTTGGCCTAAGCCAGTGCTTTAGTTGAAAATTCTGCAAGTGGCAATGTGGCAAATAATGATTACTTGATCTTTGTGTTGGAAGGTTGTGAGTGGTGACCAGGACTGGATGCACAAAGAGTAACTTGAAAAGTGTGGCTCAAGTGTACAGAACAGAGCTTGGATTCAAAGGAAGCTAAGTTTGTGTCTGGGTCTAGAGCAGAGGTGAGCAGGGAGCCGAGCGACTAGCAAGAAGAGGCAAGACAGAATCGTGTGAGGTAGCTATCCGATATCGGGAAGGGTACTGACGGCTCGGAATAATGCAACACCACGGGAGTGAGGGTGAGCATACTACTTGCACTACAGCGGGAGAGGAAGTGAAATCAATCTGGCCACAGCTTTGGATCAACTTATCACTTTAGGTTGAAATTTGGTCTCAAGATGTGCAATGGTTCATATTCCATTGTGGAAATACAGGAAGATATTACATACTCTAAGGTCCCACAGTTGGCATATGGCTAGGTTCCTAGTGCGGCCAGGTTCCCAGCATGATATAGTATATTGGTTGGACTTGAAACTTCCAATTCAATAAAATGAATCGGAGGGAATTATAGTCAATCATTGGTCAATCAGGAGTTGAAAGCACACAGTAGCAGATTACATGACATATCACCAAACAGCCAGTAGCCTGAATTGGCTGCGTGCAACCATTCTCATTCGGAGTTCGAACACATACAGTCATACACTAGTAGAGTGAAGCACGAATATACATTCGCGAATATGAATATTCATCAAAGTTGAAGAAGTGATATTCACATTTGTACGAGTATTGATGGCGAATATTTGTTGATTAGTAAGCAGTATTCGTGAATATTCGTGAGTGGCAACTATTCACATTCAGCGAGTTTGAATACTCATTCATTGCGGGTTATTCACGAATACTATGCATATAGAGTTCAATTTCAGCTACTGAACTACTAGCTGTTGTCTTCAACAACAAACTCCCTGTCAGAATCCCTGATCTGAGGTTTGGTGTTCATTCGGCTTGGTGTTCACTCCTCGGCAATCATCCAAAATTACCATAAATAGATGGCCGGCAAGTGCCGGCTGACATCTTTTGACATTTTTACCCCTATTTGAGCCCAAAAACTGGAATGATGCCGCTACATGTACTAATTTATTCAGTTTACCACCCTCTGTCACCTGTCGCTTGAACATTTGATTAAAATACTACAGTTGAATAGCTCATGATGCATAAGCTCGGTGGACCCCCAAGCCGTATGCATTACGAGCAATATGCATTGCGGAATTTCTCACATAATGTGACATCGTGACATTTGAAGAAATCTTTCATGAAAATTCAGACTTTCAATGACTTTCCTCGTCTTCAAGTGAGTTGTACCGATCATGACGATGTACAGCACTCCCTGAAGTGCAAATCATGCACTCTGACATCTATTTGAGGTGCCACATCCTTACATAAATATGTTCCCATGGTTGCATGAAACCGAAATTGAGTCTGCACCCACATTTACGGCCTGAAAAATGCATAAAAGTGGGGAAAAACTCACTCAAGGGTTATGCATTATGCATTATGAAAAAGTGCATAAAATCCCCGCCTACCAAGTCGGTGGACGCCCGAATGCTATGCATTATGACAATTATGCATTGTGACCTAATGCATTGTGAACTATTGAACTGTACAGTATTCTACGGTGATTAACCGAGGATTACCCGACAAATATTCGCGAATATCAACTTCTCCAAAACCTGATATTCGCATTCACACGAATAGCACTGCCACCTCGATCCACGAATACGAATATTCGCGATTTGCGAATGGCTTGGCGCGAATATTCATGATATTCGATACTCGTGCTACACTCTATACACTAGGAAACAGAACACTCCGTAGAAGCGAAACACCGGCCCATTCACAACGCTGCAGGCCTCAAATGGGCTCAGAATTTTGCGAGATGGTTCCCCTCCCTAGAAAACTTCTGCTTGCAAAAGGAATTGGGTGAAACCGTCATATTGCGCCTGCACAGCACGACTTTTGTGTGAGCATCATTTGGCACATTTTCAGGGCTTCAATAAAAATGCCCACGAGACTGCTTGATAACCGCCAAAACCCGTTGGGGGGTTCTGTTTCAATCCCACAGGCCTTAACATGAATTTAATGTCGCTTCACGATGGCAGATTGAGTTGTTTTGCATTGTTTCGCTACACCGTTAATGGGCCAAATTTGGCCTCCTGAAGAAAGTCACTTCGTTCTCCACGAGAACACGATAAAACTCTACAATTTTTTGTACCAGGGCGTAGGCCAGATGTCATAGCACCTATATACGCCAAGAAACACTTCAATCGACTCCATATTGAGCTCATATTTTGCCGCACACGCTGACCGTTTTGCTTCCTACTTTACGACTGTATCCTTGCAAGGAACACCACCCCATCGTAAGAGAAGGCTTAACCCACATGATCATACCACTACCCCCATTAAATTTACACTACTTCAGCCCCGAGTCTATGATCTGGAGGCAACTCTGTATTGAGGTGTTCACAAGCGGAGAAACCAGGCTACAAAGGGCATTGCTATAGCCATTCATGCTGTGTTACAGAATACTGAAGATACCTGCCGTCCAAATCACTCAAGATGGGTGTATAAGTATCCATATAGCCTGGGCATCCTGGAACAGAACAGCATTCACGTTGTGGAGCGTACCCTTTGGGCAACTGTAGAACACTCTCCAACCGTGGCTTACTCGGAAGGCCAGGACCCAACGAGGAATTAAATCTTTCAGGAACCTGGTGCTTGTTCACTCCATACGGAGAGGACTGTAATATTACCATCACCACATTATATACTGCACATTAGCATACTGTAAAATCCATGCATCCCTGCGACAGAGTAATTCCCCGTAAATGATGAATTAAACTCTGTGACCACTACTTGACTATACCCACCCCATGTCAGGCAGTTTACAGAACCGCAGTCCGCATCACACTGCCCACCCCATTCAAACTCATAATCTTTCTTTTTTTCTTTTTTGGAATATTTGGGATAGTGAACTCAGATCTGCAGAAGCATTTTAAAAGTCATCTGCTGGGTCCACTAGAAGGTTGTGGTCCATGTCGGGGAAGCTGTTCCAGGAGGAAATGACATTATTCACACATAAGCAGTGTGGGACTCCAGCCTTAAAAAGTTATCCTATCCCATTTCTTGAATCATTTAATCTCAGTGGCTGTATACCCACTAAAACCTCTCTGTGTAAATTCAGTCATCTGGCAGCGACTCTTCATTAGTAAACCACTCCATGTTTGTAGGACAAGATCCTTGTTCATCGATTATGAATTTCACCCTCTGAGATATTACAATCCGGATTCTTTAAAACTTTATCAATCCACATGGTGTGCTATGCACTAGATACAAGAATGGCAAATAGTCTTCCCAATTTCTGCTACTCAAGTTCATGCCAGATATCGAGTATTCCAGTCTAGTGATTTATTTCCACACATTGTATCAGTATTAGGGCCAATGCTTGCACTGCAGGCCCCCACATTACACCGGGGAGCCAATTGGGCACTCACAATTCTTACAGTGTTTCACTCACACAGCTCAGTGGAATCATACAGGGTCGTTGTCAGTGTGCTGTGTTTCAAAGATTTGCACTGCCTAATGTGCTTGCCTGGTGCAGTGGTTGTACTCTCTTCCTCTGTTTCTGCTTTGTTTCCTTGAGGTCGTCGGTTCGAATCCTCCTTTGCTCACTTTCTGTGTACAATGTCTTGAGCAGTGATTAAACAGTGTTTTTTTGGTTTAACAAATCTTGAGCAGAACATGATCTATGTTAATCGGGTGGTTAAGAAATCAAAATCACCCAGTATCCCCCGTTCCACTCCTTCACCCCCTCTGCCAACCTGATTAACCAATCAGTGATTAAACAGGATTATCGGTCGAGACCGGGATTGCTTAATCAAACTTCATATGGTTACTGCGTCAGCGCCAATTACCGCATCAACATTTTCGGCTTCCCGAACGTGTTACCTTCCCACAGTTGAATTTCACTGGACTTTGACCACGTGCTACCAGGACGCCGGCTGCCCCCCTCACGCTGAGTCACCCGTTGTCCAGGTCGCCTTAACTTATACTGTAGCGTGCGCGCACGGACCTGCAAATATTTGGAACTTGATTGGCTGGTCATGAGAAAAATTGAGGGATTTTGAGCCTCAGGATGCCCTTTTCCCGGAACTTTGGGTATCTAATTAATTCTACGGGTTTGAGCCCGTTTCTAGGGTGTACTAGGTATGTCTGCAGCGCATACAAATCCAGCTTGAGTCGAACCTCGAGGGGAGAGGCGGCAGGAATTGGAAGAAAATTCAAGCATTCTGGTTGGGAGGTGAGGACATGGAGGCGAAGGCAGTGGACGTACCACTGGCGCTGGGCAGTGAGGAAAGAATCAGCTTGGATAGGAGTTACCGCGCAGCGAAGAAAAAAATTGAGCATTCGGTGAGTAAGAAAGAGGCCCTGGAACGAAACACAGTGGATGTACCACTAGCCCTAGGCAGTGAGGAAAGAATGGATCCGACTTGAGAGATGAATTGCCGCACAGCGAAGAAAGAATTGAGGTGAGGGAAGGTAAGTCAGAAGGAAGGCCTTAAACCGAGTCACTGCATTCAGCCGCCGGATAGCCGGGGCCCCGGCTAGCTATTCTTAGCTTCGGCTAGCTTCGGCTATGTTCGGCTAGCTGGCCAGCTAGCCGCATCTATGGCCCGCTTCGTCTAGCTCTAGGCTAGCCGACCCTCGGTAGCCGTGGGCAGCTGCGGCTAGCCGGCCGACTAGCCGAACACAGCCTCAGCTAGCCGACGTCAGCGGCGAGGCGTCCCGGTGGCTAGCCCACCCTTGAATGCAGTAAGTAGTCAACGCACCAGTGGCACCTCGCAGTGGCAGGAAAAATTGAGGTCAAAGGGGTTGAAGGCGCCACGCAGCGGAAGAAAAATTTGAGGGAGTGGTGTAGGGCTCCGGGCCGTCGCCGTCGCTGACGGGAACGAGTCCCGTTGCGACGGGTACCGACCCGTCCGTTGCGGCAGGGGGACCTACTTTCTGACGGACGGGTACGTGACGGGACTACCCGTTGACGGGTGGACGGGTTGGTGAGTTTCCACCGAATTCGGCACCTCGGCAAGCAGCGGCAATCGTTGAAAACTTCATACCTGATCTGCCCCATGGATTTATGCTGCCGCCCGAAGTGTTCAGATGAGCGGCCACGACGTGAATTGGACGTGAAGGGGGGAAACCAAACGTAAGTCACTCTGTAACATCAGAGTCACACGTCAGAAATAATCGAACTTGCCCATTTAAACCGTTTAGTGCTACTACAATGATTCTTTCCCTCAAAAAAGCGCTGGGTATGAACCGGAGGCTCACTGGATCACAAACTCTTGCCAGTTGTGATTACTGGCACCCGTGGGAATTTTTGTACCCGTCGACGGCCGTAACGGGTCTGACGGACGGGTCCCGTCCGTCAGCGCTCCTTGGCGCACCCAGTGACGGCCGGGTTGACCAGGCCGTTGCGAAAAAACGGCCGTCTTTCACCGGCCGTCTGACGGGACGGACGGCCCGGAGCCCTAGAGTGGTGGAGGTGAAGATTGAAGGTGGTACGGTGGTATGTACTGTAACAGGCCTGAGGACGGGTATGTGGTGAGGCAGGAGGAAGAAGGAGAGGCGATGGTGGGAGTACAGAAACAAGAGGTTGTTTGTTTGTGTCGCCCGGTTCGTGGTTTCGTTGTTCCGGCGAAATCAAACGTCAACCGAACCAAGGAAAATCGAACCCGAGCTCCCCCGTGGATGTTGTACATAGATTGTGGGTGGGGTTTGAGTTCTGTGTCTCTCAATGTCACCATTGCATACCAAGCAGGGCTTGAGGAAGGTTGTTCGACTTGTGGTGAGCACGTCTTGAAACCTTCCGGAGTTGGGTAACACAGTTCGGCAAAGTGAAGCGAGCATGCTGTCACGGAATTGCGGAAGTTTGTGGGTCGAAAACTTCGTACTATTGCATACTACGCGGCAAAGAGCGAAAAACTTGAAGGCAGGGGTGGCCAGAACTCATGGTGTTGCGTGTCTTGGCGCGCCAAATGGCTCAGCGGGCTCGGATGGTGAACTGCGTGTCGGAGGAGTTCCACGCTTCCGTGTAGGTGAAACCTTGGCAACATTTCAAGGTACACGAGAATCGGAAATTGATCTCGTTTCATTGCGTAGTTTTTTTGGAGGGGGCGGTGATGATCCTTTACTCGATGCGGGACAAGGCCGAGATAAAATAATTTGAATTTTTTGACTACTCAACCCCACCGCGCAATAAACACGGTACCAATGTAAATGGAAAGGTGGGGATTATCGGCGCCGCCGCGTGGCGCCTCACGGTTGAGAACCATGCTTTCTGACACGGACACTTACACTTGGGAAAGTTGAAGTTTTGAAAAAAGCCGCAAGCAAGTGTGAAATATCCAGTCTAGATGAAATTCAAAATCAAGAGAGAGAATGCACCGACAAGCCGCTCGCGATATGTATAGTAATCACCGGCCGGCGCCCCACAACGGCGCCGCGGGCTCCAGAGAAGTATAATCCAAGCATAAACACGGAGCTTTGCCCTTTGAAACCACTGCATGCCTACTGGCGGCCCAAACCTGTGAAAAAAGGCCAAAAATCACGTCAGGAATGCATGCAGAATGAAAGTAAAATGAGAGAAAAATCCCCACCAAAAGCCCGCTAGCGAGGCGATATATATAGTAATTGCTGTCGGCGCCGCTTTGTGTTGTCGCCGCAAAGCGGCGCCTCGGCACGTAACAACACCCTCCGCCCGTGTGGACACGCTGCCTTGAGCTTCGGGGGCACGGCATGCCTGCCGGCGGCCAAAATATTTGAAAAAAATTGACGCAGAAACCTGAAAAATGCGATCAAAGTAACAGGACAGTGAATGACGTCGGACACGGAGCGCTGTGCCTGCGAGCCTGCAAGGATTCATATATTCAGAACTTCTGTCGGAGAGCTGGGGTGTCGTGGGTGAACACAGGCGGGGAGAAATGCGACGGTGGGTGTGGAAGCAAGTGTAGACCCTGAAACCGGAGGAATCAGGACACGTAACAACTTCACTGGGATCAAAACCGGAAAGAAAATACCTACGCGACAACGGACATCGTTTACTGCACAAGAATCAGTGCACACAGTAGCACGGGGAGAGGACGGATAAACGGCCACGAATGAACAGGGATACGCACGGAATTGCGGAATTCATCCGACAGGTTCCGAGTCGGCACTGAACACATCAGGAAAAACCAAAACTGCCCCATAGACCCACATAGACCCACATAGACGCCATAGACGTCATAGACAATGGGCGTCTATGATAGCAAGGTGGGAGGGGGGGGGGGGGGGGGGTCAACTCCATAGACACCCATAGACACCCATAAATCCCTGTTTTCTATGAAGCTGGCCTGCTTTCTAGGACATTCTGTCAACTTTTTTTGGTTCACAGTGGCTTAAAACACACACAAAAATGACAGTAAAAACACTTATTATATTACATGTAATGCATACAAGGTTTCTGTCACCACCACTACCTTACTCACGCCTTTGCTTACTGTGCTTTCACCTCGCAGTTACTTACTTAGTGTTCAAGGTGTTTTTCCATCTGAATGTGAACTGAGTTACTTTTCGCCAAGGGACATTCATTATACAGGCTTGATCAAGGTATCTAATGTAACTAAAGTTCTAATTAAAGAAAAGTGCTTTTTAACCTGATCAAACTCGCGACCTGGCGGGTTCGGACAAAATACGGGAATTGGGTCCACTACGAACTGAGCTAAGAGACCATATAAGTAGATGGAAACCACTCTGGTAGGTGTGTATGTTCTGATCTCCAGGTCAGTTTACTTCTCTCAAGTAAGTTCTTGTCTGTCCAATCCACATCTCCTCTGCTGAAAGCATCTGGGCATGAATACTTCTCTAGCAAACAACTCATCCAATTTCTCACAAAGGCATATATCTGCAGATGTGAAAATAGACCCCAAACAAAAAACTCGGAAAGAGCTATAAGAGTTGTTTAGCACAAGTTTTCCTTCAACAGCTGAAGTGAAGCACAAAAATATGGAATAATTTCCTGAATGTGACAGTTTTGAAAGCCAGAAAAATTCAGAACAAGGACTTTCCAAAAAAGGTGGTTGACACATAGACCTTCATAGACCTTCATAGACCTTCATAGAAAGCTGTGTTTTATCATAGCATTTTGGTTTTCCTGATGCATGAGCTTGGTTCAATGCAACTCACTGGCTAGCATGGTTTTGTCCTCATTAGACTACGTGTTCACAATCATGTCACATCAATCAACCGCCAAAGAAAGCCATAAACAGTGCGGGTACATTGAAAGACATCCATAGCTCACCATAGACACTCATAGAGCCGGGGGTTGCCTCATAGACACCCATAGACCATCAAAAGACCATCAAAGACCCCCATAAAAGGCCATGTTCTATCATAGAATTTTGGTTTTTCCTGATGCAGTCACCAATTTTATGTCGGCGGCCCACCCGCCTGCCATGTTGCCTCGAATTGAGTGACACCTGTGGGTATAATGGGCGAGTGGTATAGTGCTTTGGCGGCCGAACCGATGTGCCTTCACCAGGCCTGGGTTCGAGAGCGGTCCTTAACATTTTATTTCTCTTAGAATTGATTGTTTTTGTGGGGGATTTCCAGGCCGCAGAATAACCCGCAGTTGGGCCAATTTTGGTTTTGAGCGCGCCAAAAAAAAAAAATCTTGCGATACGCGACGGCGTGTCCAAATTTGTCGCGTTTCCTCATTCGGCGCAACACCAAACACCTAAAAAGGAAACCTTCACGAAACAATTTTGTTCAAATGGAATTTTGAAGGTCAAAGCTTAGGGGTGATATTAGACGCGTACTAGACAAGAGTGACGCGTCGCATGGGTGCCCAGCACGCGTTATTTGCACTTCTGATCGAAGCCCCTATCTTCCACCAGGCGCTCTAGATAGTGCCTGGACTTCGGCTAAATACTGGAGGTAACGTAATTATGTGACTAATATCCATGCCCAGAGTTCTGGAGCGTGGTGAACTCGCTAGGACACCCAGCAACCGGAATTCAGGGAATACATATTCCGACATTTGCGAGCTTCAACGGCGAAGTCGGTCGTCATGACTCAATATTTCTGATGTGTGATATTCATCTGACGTATGCCAGACGGAAACGTGCGCTTTTGGGTCGCTGGGAAGGCTCAGGGCTCGGAACTTCAAAATCCACTTTTTACCTCTGCCTCTATACTCCCTACACACAGGCGGGTTCGACTGAGACAGAGTCAAGCATAACGGTGATGTGGTTTTTATACAGAGTTTTATCCTTCCCCTCATGCTATTCCATCGCGTAGTTTCGGCAAACTTCAACCAAGCTATTTTTGGCTAGCGGTACCATCTGCTGGCAGTTCCGCGCACGGGAAATGTATTCCGTCTGATTCAGCGCCCAGGAATTCCAAGGCAACCTCAAAATGCTATAAGTACGCGCTGTATTCCCCTCAATCCCTCAGTCAATCGACTTTCCGCCAAGGGGGAATCATCATTAAAATTCTACATATACAGTCATAAAGTTTTTTTATCCAAGATTCTGACCCCCCCTCCCCCCCTCCCCCCTATATGAGGAAGGTCCTTCCCACGGCCATCTCGGCAATCACTCGCTTGCGCGGACACATTTCGGCCCGCCACTGCGAAACGTCAAGGTAAGCTGGTTTTTTATCATTTCAGACGGTCTACCCGGTCTACCATGCCTGAAGAATGTGCAAGCCATGTGCAAGCAATTTAATGATGGGTTCTGCAAATATTTGGGTTGTTTCATTGGAGATCAAACTGAAGATGATGGGTGACCCAGAACAGAAATAATGATCGTTCTCATGTGTTGACCACCAAACTCGCCAATATTTCAGCCTAGAAAGGATTTTTGAGGGCCGACAAGTCCCCTGGGCCACGAAAATGCCATCATTTTTCTTTCAAGTGGTTTAAAGTGGTTTTTGAGTGAATTCACAATGCAGGTCAAAAAGTTTTTTTATTCAACATCTGGACCCCCCCTCCCCCCCACCCTATATCCGGAATTTTAATAATGATTCCCCCTTGCTTTCCGCCCACTTCCTACTCCTACCACTCTCGATTTCCACCTGCGGTCCGGCACTGTCGGCAGCGCCGCGGCACATTACTTCGACCACACTCCGAGTTTTCCATGCCGCCCCTTTGCCCTCGACGAGCCTCGACGCCGACTTCGACTTACGCCTGCACCATCCGACCCGACGGCCCAGCGCAAGCCGGCGTTGAGTGTTGAGATCAACCACCATCTCCCTCTTCGCCAACGGCCATCGGACGATATGTATGCCTTGTTCTTGCCTCATTTACTCAACACTTACTTACTAAACCTCACACAGCTCCTTCTCGAGGCTTTAATGCCGGTTCTCGCAATCCGAAGGCATGGTCACCTGTGAGCTTCAACCCTTTACTATAATACATCAACTCCAGTCTTCCTTTTGGCGACTACCATTCAGTCCATGATTGATTTCATCCAATTCTTGTGCGACCTCGGCTTGGAATTCAGCAAATGCAACGTTAGCTTCAATTTCCCCACAGCCTTCAAGTTCCAAGCCCGCCGGAGCTCTCACCTGGATATCGACCCCAACAAGATTTATCAAGCTCAACTTTACTCTCTGGATGGTTTTACTCTCGGGCTTCAACCATTCAGATCCGTCCCAACGTTGCAACTCTCCTGAATTGACTTCAATCCCACAGCCCGCGATTCAATACACTTGCTTCAAGACTGTCTGCACATTCTCGCCTCGCTATTCGCCGTAAAAATTACTCACCTTTGTAATCTAGGACCTTTACTCTCTATTGCTGCGACTCAAGCTGCTTCAGCCCAACTGGCTTCGGCCTCATCTTCGGGGAGAACTATCGTCAAGACCGTGAAGACTCGCTTGCCCAACGTCACCTGGTCTCGAATTTGAGCTATGAATTGAAGCTAAGGTACGTTGTACTAAACTCTTACCTCCCAATTGATGCTTACTTTGTTTTGCCTTCACCCTGCAGACTTGGTTTGTTCTCAACGACCCCGTTGACGGCGACATCGAGGTGCCCGGAGATTATCGCGAAATTGGCTAGAGTGTCGTTCAAGGTGTGGCATGAACCTTCAAGTTCGGTCCTTGGTATTCTCCTTAACCTTGATTTCACTCCCAGTTCTTCGCCTTCAAGACCATAGTCAGTGGTCGAACATAGGCGCTAAATCTTATTCAATTCCTATTCAAGGTGCGTTCCCTCAGTTCTCGCTACGCCTCTTACTAACCTTCGTTCTAGTCCCGATTCAACTCGCCTCGTACGCCGTGCCTTGTGCGCGACACTTTACTAACTACTTACTTCCATGTACTCCCCTTCCAAGAAAATACTCGGTACGTCCCTCAAATCTCTTTCCCATTTCCCCATTCTTACATCTGGAAACGCATTCTGGCGGGATAGAGATGGCAAATCCAGGCTAGACCTAAGATTCTATGGCAGACCAAAATAGACCGATAGACAGTCATAGACACGGTCACATGCACATAGACCGGCGGTAGACTCGGCTAGAGATCTCTCGCGCGCGCATCACATCTCCAGGTTCCTGTTGTCCCATCTGGACGTTATGGTGTCTCTATATCAGGATCTTGCATTGTCCATTGATGAGGTGGCCGTCGCCTTTGCCTTGCAAAAAAATGTACCAAGTCCGTTGCCGAGGGAGTATATAAGTCTGCTGTCGTCTCGCCGATTTGCTGTCCCCCTCTTCTTCCCTCTTCTTTTTTTCTGCATGGCACCACTGCCAGGTAAGCTCTTGCCCTTTGTGTTTAAGTCATCTCTAACACCACCCTCGGTGAGGCCGCCGCAGCATTGCTCCAGGTTCCTCGAGTAGTATGCCCCGGGCCTGGCTGTAGTTGAATCCTTGTATATATTTATGCCACAGTAAATGTCTGCTTGTAAATAGTACTGGCCATGAATACATCCCGATGCTCTCTCATTCTCCTCCTCGTCGCTCCCCAAGAGAAAGATTGCACGTTGATGAGCACGAAAGAAATTGATTGAACATTTGATTCGAAGAAGATCATCATTTCCATGCCGTAAAAAATCTCTAGGCGAGTCTATCGGTCTATCCCTCTATGCGACTATCGGTCTAGCGAGGTCTACCCTAGAGACCGTATGTCTATGCATGACTTGCATAGACTGGGGGCAGTCTATCTGCCTATTTGGTCTGTCGTGTCTAGTCAAGACCACCATAGACATTGGGCATTTCCCAGATGTACCGACCCTCCACAGAACCAATGCGATTCATATTAACCCTGATTTACCCCTACGCCGCGTTAGACTCGACGCACCGTTATATTTGAGAATTGCGGCATACATTGTCAGAACTCACCTTGGTCTCTCAGGCCGGCCAAAACTGCGAACGGTGACCTAGATGGACTTGAACCGAGTACAGTTAAGTTGCTTGTTTATGGTTGAACTTTGACTGACCACTTTTCAGATCTAAAAAGTGTACTGATTAATTCGTTTTGTTTACTTGGCGGTTTCGCGGGTTGGAGTGGCGAGTTTGGGTTAGTTCCACAGCTCCAGGTACGTCTCTACATTCACTCTCACGGTCCTGAAAGCTGACAATCAACCTTGTCGTCCAGGTTGACCTGAACCGTGACCGCGAATCTCAACGAGTCTAAACTCCAGTTTGTTAACAGTGCGCTCGTTAGTCCCTCGACTCAGGTACTGATCTTATTTCGCAGTTCAACCTGTTCCTCGCATCGTACACAGCCCTCTGGAGGCCCAACTTATGCATTCAATCCAGGCATGTCCGCATTAAATTTTGCAGTAATCTCGGCACTGACCTCTAAATTTTTCAAGGCCGTCAACTTCAATCCTTGGTTGGTGTCGTTCAAAGCCATGCCCTCAAGAGCCCGTTACCCTGGCCGTTTGAACCCAAACAACCTGAAACCAAAAGCCATGGCCGTTTGGACCTAGGTATATATCCGTATCTAACTTTGCTAGCAACTCCAATGGCCATTCACTGACTGACAGTTATCCGGCTCAAGTCTTCATTTCAACATCGTTCAAGAGTGTTGAGGCCGTTTCCCTGTACGTTGGGCCCCAGGTATTAGCCGTTTAAATGCAGATATGTTCGCATTTGAACTGACCTTGGCTGAAAACATTGAGGCTCGATTCTTCATTCAACGTCGTTCAGTCAACTCAACAACCTTGCGTCAATGGCTCTCAGGTAGGTAGGTAGTATTACACGGCACGGTCCCGCTTGGGAACACCGGTTTCCAGGAAGTATCCCGATGTACACGCACTAAGTAGCTACATCATCGTCCCTGGACCTCTTCATATCCCCATAGCCGAGCTCACGGTCGCAGTCCCAGGGTCGCCGCGGTAGAACTACAGGAACACAGAAAAGCAGAAGAAGATTAGCACGTCAACAGATCAGCCTACCAGTCAAGTTACTAAACGGAACACGGGAACAGCATAAAAAACCTCTAGAACATCATACGCAAATTTTGCAACCAGAGCAATTGTCGGCCTCGGATAATGGCTTTCAGGAACTCCGTGTTTGAGAGAGCCACCATTTGAGTGCATAGGGTTGGAAGAGCGGTGAATAGTTCGCGGAAGAACTTGACCCGTAATTCAAATATGTGATGCAGGTATGTGATGTCTGCATCATTCAGTCGTTGACTTGTCTACTACAGCACTTCAACTCGAGTACTCAAGTACTCTCGTTACTATGTTCATCCTTCCGTCGTACCAAGTAAGTTGCTTTCATTCACCTCTGGTGACTTACATACCACTCACCTTCAAGTAGCATCTATCCCTCCTCCCTAGATGCTCGACCTCTCCTCAAAAAATCTCACTTCTTGAAGACCCGAGGCGTGCTCGACCGTTGCGGCGTTCCATCTACATATACTCAACGAAGTTTCAAGGCCTTCAACGTTTCAACTCCAATCCTTGGTCCGCGTCGTTCAATGCCCGCAAGAGGCCGTCACTCTGGCCGCTAGAACCGAAACAAACTGAAACTGTGGCCGTTTGGAACCAGGTGTACCGTGTGAATGACCGCATCCAACTTTGTTAGCAATTCCATTCACACTAGGGGCAAAGACCCAGGCACATGAAATCATGTGCGAAAAACACACGTCTGTCGCAGATGGACCGGAGATATCAAAGGGCAATGTGACAATTTAACAATGATTCTTTACTGTACAAAGGCAAGACAAAGGCTAGACAAAGGGCAGGACCAGCTCAGGGCAGGATTCCCTGCACCTGGGAAACCTCCCCTGCCCTTTGTCTGGCCTTTGTCCAGCCTTTGTCTAAGAAAGAGCAATTGTTGAACCGTGACCTATCCTTTGTATAGTCTTTTGATATCTCCAGTTCATCTGCGTCGAATGTGCGTTTATCGCACATGGCTTCATCTGCCCGGGTCTTTGCCCCTAGTGTCAACTGACCGTTACATGATCCAGGCTCAAGTATTTCAACTTCGTTCTAGGGCGTTGAGAGGCCGTTGCCCTGTACATTGGGATATGGGACCCAGGTGCAGCGAAACTAAAGAAATGCAGGTACTAGTAAGTATGTCCGAATTATATTTTGTCGTGATGATCTTTGAACTGATGTTGGTTGAGGCTCGATTCTTCGTTCCAAGGTGGACTCGACAACCCTGCCCAAATGGCTCACAGGTATGTGATGTGTCTGCATCATACACAACATTAACCAATGTTCAATAAAATTCATTCAGGTCTACAGTCCTTGGATACCCACAGCCACCCACTGTGCCTCCATGGCCTCTCGAATCGTTCTTTCGACCGCTAACAGGTACATCAGCAAAAGCGCAAATCACGCGCGAACTTTTGATCTTGTGATGTCGCGTATCTCGCGTCCACGAGTATACGCGAGCACAAGCGAGGCTCGAGATTTTTGTGTACGCTCTGTACATCCTCACACCCAGCTCATTTGTGAGTGACATTGTACTGGCCGTTGTCCACTCAATATTTTTGACAACTTCAACTATCCGGATTGGCCGGCATTTCAATCAGAATTGAGCTCGCGTCGCTCGCGTAGGCTCGCGTATGAGGCTCGCGGGGGATTTGGGACATAGCCCGTGATCGCGCGTGCGCGTGGACTTTGACGTCTTGTACGCGCTTGTGCGCGCGCGTACGAGAGCCCACGCGAGCTCACGCGCAAAGTGTGAAAATCCCGATGTACGTGGGAGACCATTCCACTGTTACATTCACTAATTCCTCGAGGAGGTCTTCAACTCGGGCATCTCGGGTATCTCGGGGATGGTCGAACCTCGAGTTTCCCATCATCGTATTCGGACTGAGGTACGTCCATCTTCCTCTCATCATTGCTGTGTCCCAGGGTGTGTCTGATTACTCATTGGGAAGGAGGTTTGAGTTTGAGGTAGTTAGTTGCTTTGGATCGGACACGATACGGTTCAACACCGGTACGGTTCAATTTCTTTTGTTTTTTGGCTTGACCGAATCTTCAGGTTGTCGATTCTGTAGCTCCTCATTGCCTCCAGGTCAGGTCCAGTCAGGTCGATTGACCTGAACTTTAGGTTCAAGGTCAATCGAGCGCTGCGATGGCCTTGCATCACATAGTAAGTCCCCACTTTGTTCATTCGATTTTATTCACTCAAAGTTCAATCCCGTCGCATTATTTACTCACCTTGGTTGGTTGTTCCAGACTAAACACGCATCCCAACGTCGATTCCGCCCATGGCATTGGCAACACTTCACTGCAAGTACAAATACCCCGACTGAATTTCAGCTCAGCAAGTTTAAGACAGTACCGTACTCACTTACCGCCCGAATCTTCATTTTAGATCGAAACCAGACCAGTGCGCGCGCGCGCGGATGAAAGCCAAAGCCCATTCGACTCGGAGTTGGGTTGAGCTTGGGATTCAGCGCTACGTACCTTCCCCGGATCCATTCCTGATTTCCCGCTGACCTGGTTTTTTCGCAGCTTGCTTTGATTTCAATTTCGATCCCCGCCCTTCTCGCACCCGCGCCGTCCCGTCCCGAATGCTTCGTACCCTTCAATCTTCAAAGCCCTTCAAGACCTCAAGACCTTAAGCTCTCGAAGCCCTGGTAAGTCCATTCAATCCAATTTCTTTTTGGCTGGATTGAATGTTCAGGTTGATTCTGAAGCTTCAAAAAACGCTACGCAGATCGTGTCATCGAGATTGCGGTGTTCCTTACCTCCAGATCATGACCTGACCTTAAGATTCAATTATTGTTATTCGAACGTTGTGATGGCCTTCAAGTTCAATTGCATTACAGTTTACTACATAGTGAGTCCCGTCCCCCACTTCGTTCGATTCCCTTCCGTTGCCTTTCCTTGCTTAGCATCCATCGCCTAGCCGCTGTAACTCGAGGTAAGTGTTCAATTATTTCATTTCAAAGTTCAATCTTCAATCCCGTCGCATTACTTTTTTACCTTGGTCGTGAATCCAGACTAAACACACAGCCCAACGTCGATTCCGCCTCATTGCCAACGATCCCCGGACTCAATCTCATCCCAGTAAGTGCCGCTCTCGAATTCATAACCGTACTCACAACCCAAATCTTTATTATAGCCAACAAGTAAGACATACATACATCGAAATCAGACCGACGCCCGCGGACGAAAGCCAACGTGCATTCGAATTGGTCACGGATAAATTCACAGCGGTACGTACCCCGATTCACACCTCGCTTCATTCCTCGTATTATCTCCCATGAATCAACGCTGACTGAATTTTCGCAGCTTCATTCCAATCCTTTCGATCGCCTGCCCTTCTCGCGCCGTCCCCAGTGCTTCCAGCTTCAAGACCCCAAATTCTCGAAGCCCCGGAAGGTTCTCCATTCCATTCGGTCCCACGTGGCAATCTTGGCTAACGAGGAACTTCACAGGTAATTTGGTTTCTGAATGGAGATTGTATTCAAAGTGAGTATGTACGTACGTACTACGAACAGACGGCCGGCGCGGGTGTGGATATGGGTAGGGGAAGGGGAGGGAGGGGAGGGAGAGGGTGCAGCGTCAATAAGGCGAGTTTGCGCGGGGCGCGCAAACTCCGTCCGCGCGCCCACTCGACGCGCACGACGAACGCACGGCAGCGACGACTGCACACACGCACACGGAGTTTGTGCTGAGCGCGGGTGCGGGCGCGAGTGTACTCGCGCAAGCGGCATCGGTACAGGTGCAGTCAACTCGGCGCGGGTGTGTTGTGCGGCGGTATACGGTTCGCGCCCACATGTATGTGTGGGCGCGGAGACTTGACACACGACGAACGCGCGGTAGCAACGTCCGTACGCGCACGGATCGTGGCCGAGCGCGGGCGTGAGTGTTCGCAGGCGGCACCCGCTACAGTGCCGGCTGCAGTCGACTCGGCGCGGGTGCGTTGCGCGGCGGTGTACACGAAGGCGGGGCGGACGCGGGGATAACGACGGTGACGCAGTGAGGCGGAATGGGGTGTGTGTGATGGGAACGGGGAGGGAAAAGCGGGGGAACAAGGGGAGAGAATGGGATGAGGAGGAAGCTGCGGTGAGCGGAGACTCGAGGTGCACGACGTCCCCGCACGCGGCAGCAGTCGGTGTGGGTAGGGGTATGGGTGCGGGTACGGAGAGGGGATGAGAAGGGAGGGAGGGGAGGGGAGGGGAGGGTGTGGGTGGAGAAGTGCGGTGCGCAAACTCGGTCCGCGCCCGCATGTATGCATGTGTGGGCGCGTGCGGGGGCTCGACGAGCACGACGAACGCGCGGCGGCGGCATCTGCACGCGCACGAAGTTCGCGCCAAGCGGGCGCGAGTGCGCGCAAGCGGCACCCGGTACAGTGCCGGGTGCGGGTGCGTTTTTCAGCGGTGTAGACGAGGGCGGATGCGGGGAACAGGGATGGCGACGCCGTGAGACGAGCGAGGGTGCGACGGGAACGGGGAGGAAAAGGGGCGGGGGAGCGAGGGGAGAGAATGGGGATGGGGAGATGGGACGACAGGAAGCTGCGGTGAGCGGAGACTCGAGGCGCACTGTGTCCCCGCACACACGCACCACACCCCGCCAGGCGCGCTGCAGAAGCGGGGCGCGGGGCGGGGGCGGGTCGCGGGGCGGGTGCGGGTATCCGCGTGAACTCGACGGCGGGAGCGCCAGCATGCGACGTTGGCGTACAGGGAGAGGGAAAAAGGGACGATGGGGAGGGGAGGAGGATGTGGAGAGGATGCAGGGTGAAGGTACGTCCATTCTTCATGTCTCCCTTCGAAGCGAGTCCCCGCCGATGATTGTCCGCGCAGGCAGCGCACCGAGGGGAAAGCAGTGAGTAAGTTAAAGGAAGCGGGGGCAGGGGCACGCACCTTGCATGCCCTTCGATTCAGCGCCCACGATGCCCCCTTTTCAGTCTAGCGATGATAGTGCAAGGGACGGCAGCGCGCAATTTGCAGGAGGCGGTATCGACGACGTTCGTGCATGGGACTCGACGCGGAGGGAGCCGTGGGCGGTGGTCCGGCCGGGGGAGAAGAAGCTGGAGCCTGCGCGCGAGGAAAGGAGGCTGATGGACTGGCTGGGGGTAGGATTAGAGTGGAGAGTAGAGCAACGAGGTGTGAGCAAGGCAAGACGGCGCAGGTGTACACACCTCTCGCAAGTTTGGTGAGGGCATCGGACGATGGTGAGGTCGTCAAGGAGCGTCGTGGGTCTGCTTCAAGGATGCTCATGGGACACAGCGCTCTGCATACACAAGTTAGTTTTGCGGTAGAACGCGGGAGACTAGCGTACCCTCGATATTTTTGTTTCGTGGCCGTGGTGGACGAGAGAAAGAACGGAATTTCGGCCCGAGAGCGGCCAGGCCCAAAATAGAATACTCCAACATCGCCTCGCCGCGCTTGCTCTTCGCAACTACGACAGGCGCCCATATTTGACCCGAATACCACGGCGGGTCGCTCAGCCAACTCGTCCAGAGTCAATTGTGCGAGGCTCGATGAGCAGAAACTGAAACTTGGCAGAAGCTGATTGTTTTGGAGATTACCGCTCGGCGCTGCTCTTCGTCGCACGAGATACAAGCCTCAAGTTTTGACGTAGACTGCCAACACAATAGCATACCTTGATTTGGATCCACCGCTCACATTCATGAGCCCCACTTTACTGACTCTCGGTGAGTCACCCCTGCCGGCCCCATCGGTGCGAGGTATGCGAGTGAACGGGGTAGGGTTGGAACCATAATTTTATCTGATCCGGGTGCAAGGGTAGTCTTGAAGCAAGGAATTTCTTCCCGTCAATCGCAGTTACCTCCTCCTCATCTCATAACGAAGCAAGCGAGACTCGGCGGCTCTTCGCCGTCTTTCTTTCCTTATGGATACCATATAAGCGAGTTTGTGGCTATTCAAATTAGAAGTCATTCGCGCCGGCTGTGGAGTGCTTAAATTGCGTAAATACAGCATTTACCTCCGGACCTATGGAGTGTTGGAAGCGGTACGGTGGTACCGACTACTTAATAAATCCTACGCTAACACTCTCTTTATTACCATTTCTCAAACACACCATTCTCCTTTGCAACACTTCCGTTCAGGTAAATGTGAATCTACAACCGTTTGAGCATATTGGTGCTCGCTGGCATGCACTTCAGTATCGCAACCCTAATCGGCGCAGGTTGCGAAATCACCACGCACAGTGGCACCCTCCACGGCTTCATCGACCACTCCTCGCCTGCTGTGCGCCGGTTCCTCGTCGCACTTCCTCCAACCAGAGGATGAAGGTGGCTGCCTCCCATGGGTTTCAACAATTCCTCCGTCTCCATCAACACAACATCATTCGGCCCTGCATGTCCACAGATCCCGCTGAGTACACAGCTCACCCCCGACGTCTTTTCCACCAAAAGTGGGAACCGCACCGAATTCTTTCCCGTCGAAGAGTTTAGCGAGGGCTGCCTCACACTGAACGTCTGGACCCCCGACGTGTCGATGGACGAGACGAAACTCCCCGTCCTGGTCTGGTTCTTCGGCGGGGCCTTTCTTCAAGGTGGTCCTCACTCGCTGTATTTCAACCCGACATCCTGGATCCAGCACGCACAGGGGCACATCGTCGTCAGCGCTAACTACCGCGTCAACATTTTCGGCTTCCCCAACACTCCCGGGCTCGCAGACCGCAATCTCAGTCTGCTAAAGAAGCGCGCCGCGCTCGAGTGGGTCCGCACAAATATCGGTGCATTCGGGGGCGATCCAGGACGCATCGTTATGTGGGGCGAATCTTCCGGTGCCATCTCCGTAGATTTCCTGCACTTTGTATCGCCGACCGACCCAATTGTGTACGGGTCCATCCTGGAGAGCGGCACCCTGCTGGTCCCCGCGAAGATCTCCCTCAGCAACGACACGGCACATGAATCACCTGCTGAAGATTATTGCATCTGTATCAAGTTCAGTGTTGATTTGAACAAGCTTGCTGTTCAAACATTTAACCCGAGGGATTGAGGAGTCCGAGAGTTCAAAAGACTTGTCAATGTCATTCCTGGGTTGAGTTGAATTCCTCGCGAGCAACACATGGAAGAAAGTCCAAATGTGTGCATGCATCATTGGTAGTAGATGTACATACACCTTGCAGTCAGTAACAGGTAGGGAAAAATAGGGTATGTAAATCTATACTACATTCATCCAAGGCCGATTTTCTGGACCCCGAAAGCTGATGCCAGTAAAAGATGCAAGAATTGATTCAAACACGATGTCAGCAGAATTGACAGAGAGACACATGCAATTGATCGGGACATTCTCGGTGAGCTGAGCACAAACCGTCACTTTGTTCCTGTTTGTGAATTACATTCAACACAACACTGAGACCTGAATACCCTCTGTATCCCTCGTTGGCGATTCCCATCAGGGTTTACGTATAATCTATTGTGTCACACAATTCGTGTGATATGGCCCTGCACACCAGATATTGACCATCACAGGTCATTTGTTCTCCAAGCCCTTGAGAGGCAGAGGAGACCATGCACTGTGTGCAGGAGATATTCAAAGACCATGTGATGGAGCTGGAGCAGGAACAGCGATGGATGTGTTCATTCTGGGCCGGGAAGTCAGTCAATGACATGACAGGAGTTCTGTATCCATATGCTGTATCATGATAGTTTATTGTATTTATTGAAAACAGCGGAGAAAACTAAGTACGTACATCAATGCACTTGATGACCTGCCATGGTAGACTTAGTCTACCTCAGTTTTGTATTTAGATGGAGGCATGATATACAAATGTAAACTTGATACCGGCAGTGGTATCTAAATTGGGGTGGGATTTTACATCCCAGACAGGTAAATGGGCGGTGTAGGCCCAGAATATCTGGACAGATGCATTGATTGTAACCAGGATAAAGATCGGCACCCGGCCTGAAGCTTTGTCCTCGTATCTCCGACGTTGTGTATCATCTCCTTGTCCTCCACCTCCACGTCCACTACTGCAGTGATACCTCAGGTCAGTTTCTCTCCTGTGAAAATGTTTCTGGTGGTTGATATGCTTACCTTCCAAGGTGAACACGGCATTATGTTTTCCCTAGACGGTGATTCTCGATCACTCCACATTGCTGGTGCGGGACTGCTTTTCTTGAGGTGGGAAAGGAATTAATCATCTTGCATAGGTGGCCAGGGTGGTCCTGGAGGTCCGGCACACCTGCAAGGTGGCACTGGTGGCATTGGGCAGGGCCCTATTGTGAATATCACGACATCACAGTTAATTGCACACAATCTACAAGCCACAGTTGCTACAGACCAGGCATCACAACTTTGGAACCTCCGAGCATCGCAAACTGCTAGTCATTGTCCTCCTCCCTCAAGAATCTTCTGTGGCAGACAGGAAATCCTCAACAAAATGCATCATTTTTTCTCTGACACTGGGATCCAACATACTTATGTGCTATATGGACTGGGAGGTGCCGGAAAAACACAGATTGCTCTGAAATTCATAAAGGAGTCATTATCTCGGTGAGCTTAATCATCCAACTGGAAAGTAATCATTGATTCAGTTGTATGTCAGCTTCTCAGACATCTTTTTCATTGACACCAGCACCATTGCAACAATTGATACAGGTCTCAAGAATATAGCTGTGCTGAAAGATTTTGGAGATTCTCCACCAGACGGATTACTATGGCTGACTAGCAAAGTTGAAGAATGGCTCCTTTTATTTGATAATGCAGATGATCCAAGCATCAATCTGAATGATTTCATTCCTCAGTGCAATCATGGGAATATCATCATCACCTCTCGGAATCCAGGACTCCGTGTTTATGCCGGATCCAACGCCTCCCTTGTCTCGAACATGGAAGAGGAAGATGCAGTGGCATTATTACTCAAGAGTGCTTTGCAGGAGGCCACAAGCCATACTGAACAAATTGCTGCAGAAATTGTGAAGGTCAGACAATTAGCCCTGGCAACTCATCTAATTTTTAATGCTTCCTTCAGTCGTTGCACTATCTACCTCTGGCAATTGTTCAGGCTGGTGCATTCATATCCAAATCTCGAGATCTGGATGGCTATCTGCCTCTTTATATGAAGCACCAAGCACGACTGCTTAGTGAAAAGCCTGCACAGTCTCATGACCAATATGCCTGGACAGTATACACAACATGGCAAATTAGTTTTGACCAACTCACACTGCCAGCTGCCATGTTCTTGCAGCATTGTTCATTCCTCCATTATAATGGGATTTCAGAGGAAATCTTCCGCTACGCATCAGAGTACCACTTCTATTCTGATGGTCCATCTGAAGAAGAACTAGAGAAGCCGTTGGAATTCCTCTCACATTTTCTGGCACCAGATGGTGAATGGGACTCTTTGCAGTTTTTGGATGCTACCAATGAGGTCCAGTCCTATTCATTGATCAGCTTTGATGCAGAGAAGAAGGTTTTTTCTATTCATCCATTGGTACATTCTTGGAGTCAAGGGACAGTTGGAAACCCCAAAAGGTACATGTCCACCATGGGGTCCATACTTGGCATGGCTCTGTCAGAACGGCCTCAGGGGGATATACAATTGGCGAGTCTGCTATTGTGTCCACATATTGAATTGGCTGTAAAGAGGGATGTAGAAATAGCTCTGGTTTTCAGGGCTCAATATACAACAATATTTTGGGAAGGGGGAAGATACAAACAAGCGAAGAGGCTACAGGAAGAAGTGTTGGAGAAACAGAGACAGCTTCTGGGGGAGAATCATCCAGACACCCTGACAACAATGGGTAACCTGGCCGTCTCATACTCAAAGCTGGGTGAGCACCGGAAGGCAAAAGAACTCAATATTCTTGTGCTGGAGAAACGGAAACAGGTTTTGGGCGAGAATCATCCAGACACCCTGCAAACCATGGGTAACCTGGCCAACTCATACTCAGACCTGGGTGAGCACCAGAAGGCAAAAGAACTCAAGGTTATTGTGCTGGAGAAGCGGAAACAGGTTCTGGGGGAGAATCATCCAGACACCCTGCAGACCATGGGTAACCTGGCCAATTCATACTCATACCTGGGTGAGCACCAGAAGGCCAAAGAACTCAGGATTCTTGTGCTGGAGAAACGGAAACAGGTTTTGGGCGAGAATCATTCAGACACCCTGAGTGCAATGGGTAATCTAGCCACCTCATACTCAAAGCTGGGTGAGCACCAGAAGGCCAAAGAACTCAATATTCTTGTGCTGGAGAAACAGAAACAGGTTTTGGGCGAGAATCATCCAGACACCCTGAGTACAATGGGTAACCTGGCCAGCTCATGCTCAGACCTGGGTGAGCACCAGAAGGCCAAAGAACTCAATATTCTTGTGCTGGAGAACCGGAAACAGGTTCTGGGGGAGAATCATCCAGACACCCTGAGTGCAATGGGTAATCTAGCCACCTCATACTCAAAGCTGGGTGAGCACCAGAAGGCCAAAGAACTCAATATTCTTGTGCTGGAGAAACAGAAACAGGTTTTGGGCGAGAATCATCCAGACACCCTGAGTACAATGGGTAACCTGGCCAGCTCATGCTCAGACCTGGGTGAGCACCAGAAGGCCAAAGAACTCAGGATTCTGGTGCTGGAGAAACAGAAGCAGATTCTGGGTGAGAATCATCCAGACACCCTAGAGACTGAGAAACTGTTAGGCAGTACATCACCAAAACAGGGCGAACCTTCTGGGACCCGGTAAATTTGGGCACTGTTCCACCGCTCGGCAATGTGATCACATCAACATTTGATGTGTTTTCCTTTTTCTTTGCTTTTGTACCATGCCTAGTTTTACTTTTGACACATTATTGGTGGATTTCAAACCTGACATGAACTGGAGACCCAGTACTGTACTATTTCGACTGTAGATTCAGCTATTTTGACCCGTGACCTATTAGGTTCAACTTGCATATGATTCAAGGTGGGCTGAGACCTGTGACCGGCATTTTTGTCATCCAAACATTCAATTGATGAAATACTCACACTTGAGAAAACAACTGAATTCTTTCAAGTCATCCTTCACCCGATCAAGCTCTTCTTCCAATCAACAAGCCCTTGCCCAACGCCTCCTTGATCTCAAACTTACATCCTCAATCATTGTCTCGCTGCTTCGATACTGCTTCCATATCCGCCCACATCCGGACTAGGTATTATTATTCCTACTTAACCTGGCTTGGTGGTGTATCTAATGAACATGGTTTGCTGTTGTTTGGAATCATTTTTTTTTTTTGTCTATCTACCTGTGAATATTGCGCCACCATTCGGCATATTTTGTGTCCTCTCAACTTTCTCATAGAAAAACCTGTGTTCTTTCGACAAATTACAGAAGATACCTTATGCTCCTTGTCTTCTGTAGTCAATTGAATCCCCACAAGCACCCTAAATGCATCAAAAGGTGGTTTTGAGTTCACATTTTGATACCCGCCAATTTTACCCAAAATTTAGTATAAGTATTTGTCAGGGGAACCCCTATTCCTCGCCGATCCGGTCGGCCTGATGCCTCCCGATGGCACCGTGTTTGCGATCAAGCTCGGGATCTTTGCCGATCACTCCGGTCATGTACATCTGTATAGTAGCTTTTATACCCACAGTCTAGCATGGCAATCCTCAGAGTTTCTTCTCTTTGGATCTCCCTCCCTAGGACTCTTGAGTATTCTCGGGCCTCGAGGTTGCCCTTACAGTATTGGGAGATTGGATTTTCAATTATTACTGCCATCGGTCATTGGTCTTCCGAAATTTGCATTTAAAAGTTTGCAAAGAATGCCTCAAAACAACTTGATCTACACTGTGGCGGACAATTCTTTTTTATTTCTTTATGGTGTAGCATATCATTAGTTTGTTTGATGGTAAAAATGGCAAACACCCTGATTATGTCCCCCAGAAATTGTGTTCAGATAGATACAGGTTCAACAGCATTCTGAACGTCGGAGGTGCTCTTAAACAAGTAACATAACCACTATTTTGTTCGTTTTGTGTGACAGTTTCCGCATCGGAAATGGGATCTGTAGAATCAGTGGCAGTGAATGTCGTCGATCCCTCCCTCTCACAACATTCTCTTGTCTCTCACCACGTTGATGGTGACCTTCGACTGGGGCCTTCCCGGTATTACCCTTGACCCTACCCCCTCTGTGATGGGCAAGTCTTTCCCGACTTCCCCCCGCATGGCACCAACTTGTTTTCGGACCTGTCAGCCTCTACGAACTTCATCGAAAACTTGGTGTTCACACAAAGCCTGGGGTCTTTCAGCGCTATTACCACCGCTTTCTTACTGCCGATATTGCATGGTTTGCTGTGGGATCCAGCACCAATGGCCAACACTGCATTGGACAACAAGGTTTCTTCTCCAACTGCTCGTGACTGGACCTGTGTGCTCCCAAGTCAGGAGAGCGCTCAGTGACCAGATGCAGGTTGCGCTCTGGGACATGGTATGTCATCGATTTTTCTCTTTTTTGGCAGGCCACTACTTGGGATCATGCATTCGGCGGAATGACTATGATCATGCACGTTGAGGGCACCACTAGACGCTGGGTGCACGCTACCGTTTGCGAGGCCCGCAAATTATACGCAAATTGTAAGCAAATTTAGCATTTGCTTCTCATTTGCTTATCATTTGCGTGTCATTTGTGCGGCCCATAAATTTAGAATTTGCGGGTTCCGCAAATTGGAAGCAAATTAGGTCACCAAACAATCCAGAACAGGCAATTTATCAGGTCATCTGATCGTTGGGATTCTACCCTTGGGATTCTGATGTACTGGATCAGGCAATTATTCAGATTCCTTGGATCCCCGTAGCGGCGGCGGCGGCGATATCTCAGACATCCCTGAACACTGCCCCAGAACAAGATCTCTTCTCCGCCCCTGCCCGCCCAAATGCACAGTTAGCAAAGATGGTGAATAGTTCCGTTGCAGAAATCCAAATGCATAAAGGTACAGAGAGCCAGGGAAAGCCAGGGTGTAGAGATACTACCCGCGTGTGGGAGCGGCAGCGGTGTGCGACAGGTGGGTCGGTGGCGATAGTGGTGCATGGTGGGAGGTAGTGAGGAGCGAGGAGCGGTAGGTAAGTAGTAACAGCGGCAGCAGATAGTAGATAGTAAATAGACAGATAGCGAGCGAGAACAAGACAATGCGTGCAATATATATGTAGGTACACGCGATGCGAGAGAACGACTAGACAAAAAACGAAGAAGGGAGGAAAGAAAGATGGAGGGGAGGCTCTGGCGACAGTCCATAAATCGCGGCGAACCCCTGCGAAGATGTCAGCGCCCCATGTAGAGAGGAGGGAGGGAGGGTAAGTCCATGCGCCCGGTATACAGCATGAAGGCCCCCGTCCGGGGCGTCTCCATGATATCCTCCGTGGACGTGTCCGTCCCCGTCCCACTCATCTCATCAACTTGATTCGCGGGAACGGCGTCCCCACGCCGCTCCTGCGCATCGAGTTGTCCGTCGTCGTTGTGTCCTGCCCCGCGCGCTCGAACGGGTCGTCATCGAATTTGGTGCCGGTGCGGTGACATGCACATCACGAGCGCCATGTCCTCGAAGACGAGCTGCCCCGTCAGTGGGCCGCCCGCCCGTGACGGCCAGGAGGTGGAGATGGTAGTGAGGCGTGCGTGGGCGTTGAGTGTCGAGAGGAGTGTGTTGGAGTAGAGCTTTGAGAGCGCCAGATCCCAGACGAAGTTTCTGTGGGGAGTCCGTCAGTCAGCGGCGTCGACTTCGAGGGGACAGCACCTTATAGGGCCAGGTTAATACATTATAGACTGGCTATTGCCCAGGGGCTCAATACATTAAAGCTGGGGTATCCATATTGGGAAGTCCGGGTGATCCCGGGACCCCTCGGGTACTACAGGTAGGTTTGCTTTGCCGTTAAACATCATCCCGGCTTGCATGGCTTGAGGCGGCACTTGTTCGGGCTTCTCGGACAAGAATTATCCACTTAAATAATATAAAAATGGTCGGCCGTTGCCGTGAATTTGATAGCTGTCCGTATTGGGGTGGGACCGAGGGGTCCGGCTGTTGCCTGAAAATTGATAGCAGTCTGTATCCCGCTCTGTGATCAGTGGCTGGCTATATTGGGTCACAATCGGTGCCTAGTTGCCTTAAATGCCGTAATTGACAGAAAAAGACTCGGCTCCGGGAAAGTATTTCGCGTTTTGCGGGCCAACGAGGCCACTGATCGAAAAGTGCTATTAATGACTCTTGCAGCCCTTGATGAGCTCTACAAGATGGGCATAGGGATCAGAGACTTTGCGGAGGACCTTCCTTTTTGGGACACTACCACTTCTCGTCCAAAAAAGGAAATTTTCGATATCCGCCCCTTCCTGGCACATATTTCGATGATGAGACCCTACAGACATGTTCAACTATGTCCTTTGAGGCTAAATAAGACACACTAGAGCCTGTCAGAGTGCAATAACAGGGTGAGAAAAGCGAAATTTATTTATTTATATCCTGGCCATAATACTCTCGATATATAGCACTATAAATCGCTCTTGGATGCCCCAATTTGTTTACATAGACTCTAAGAACATGCTGCACTCATATTACATGCTATAGCAATGAAAAACAGCACAATTGGTCTACAAAAGCAAATTCTATTTTGGCTCTATTCTGCACTCCTCCAGAATGTCATGACTCCCCAAGTAGGATTGAATGATGTGTTTACAATGGAAAAAGGTGTGCTTATGATCCAGGGGGCCCTATACCTCATGATCTGAGGTGTTCTTGTTTTGTATCATGGTTCACTACATTCAGCATGCCATAGGGTCATGGATGATGATCTGGAGCGTTTTATTGACTCTTCTGGCACACATGAACAGTTTTGGGCCAGAAAGACAGCCAATATAGCATGAGAAAACTCGAAATTGTAAATGAGATATTTGGATCATTTTATGAATAGGACCCCAAGGAGACGACATTATATGGAATAGACCATGTAAATGAGCTCAGGCAGTTTGAATGATTCAGAATATGCTTTATTTCAACTGTTTTGGTGGAGTTTTGACTGACTACTATTTCCGAGCATTTGAGCCCAACTTCAAGTTTTTAGTGCCTATGCTGTTCATAGTCCAACACACCATTTGGCCAAAACTTGACCAAAACATTTCAAATAAAGCTCAATGTAGGTCAGTGAGACTGTCTGTTGCATTTACCATCCTCTATATTGCCCTAAGGGGTCTCCTTGGTGCCCTATTCATGAATTGATCAAAACATATCATTTATAATTTCGAAGTTTTCCATGGTATACTGGCTGGTTTTCTGGTCTAAAACTCATCTTATATGTTAGAATGGCCAGTAAAAGCCTTCAGACAATCAGCCATGACCCTATGGCATACTGAATATGGTGAACATAAATATAAAACAAGACCACCCTAAATCATGCGGTATTGGTTACCCTGAGTGACAACCACCCACTTTTCAAATATATATACATGGTCCAATCTTCAAGAACATTTTTTTGAGAGGCCTTACATCATGAGGGAGTGCATAATGGGCCAGAATACAATTTTATTGTATAGCCAAATTGCAATGTTTTCTGTGATCATACTATACTGTATGATGTGGATAGTAGCCTGGTAGGCTGCCTGAACAAATGTGGGTATCTAGGAGCGATTTATAGTGCTATATATTGAGAGCATTATGACCAGGATATAAATAAATAAATTTCGCTATTCTCACCCTATTATTGCACTCTGGCAGGCTCCAGTGTGTTTTATTTAGCCTCAAAGGACATAGTTGAACATGTCTGTAGGGTTTTATCGTCGAAATATGTGCCAGGAAGGGGCGGATATCGAAAATTTCCTTTTTGGGACGAGAAGTGGTAGTGTCCCAAAAAGGAAGGTCCTCCGCAAAGTCTCTGATCCCTATGACCATCTTGTAGAGCTCATCAAGGGCTATAAGAGTCATTAATAGCACTTTTCGATCAGTGGCCTCGTTGGCCCGCAAAACGCGAAATACTTTCCCGGAGCCGAGTCTTTTTCTGTCAATTACGGCATTTAGGGCAACCAAGCACCGATTATGACCCAATAGGGCACACCTAGATGGAGAGCCATCAGTTTGAAGGCAATGGCCGAAGCCATCAGGACCAACCCGAACCGGACAGCCATCAAAATCCTCTATTTTTCGATTAATCAATTTTAAATGGCTTTTAATTCAAACTCCGACGGCTCCAGAGCCGTTAGAAACAGTGCCGAGAGCCCGACGGAAGCCGTATATAGGGGCTTGTGGCTGTGTGGTAAGTCCCCAGCTTTAATGTATTGAGTCTGTGGGCATGAGCCCACCTTTAATGTAATATCCTGACCATATGAGCTGGGGACAGGGGCGTACACTGAGTAGTGCTGCGGGCGGCCGAGGGTCAGCATAAGTAAGAGCAAGTATTGGGATACGGGGACGCACGGGGGAAACCATGAAGCAGATGTCATTGAGGATGCTGAAGATCAAGATTACCATACCGGTTTGTATTGTCGCTGGTGGGAGAGCACGTCAGTCACCGCAGGATTCAGCAAAGTAGATGCGCACTACATATGATCTTGTCGATCACGGAGTCTGTCGCCACGAAGCCGGTCTTACGGTGGGACTGTGGGAGTGAGATGTCAGATGAGGATGACAGGCAGGAGGGACAGAAGACACTGACAAGGGTCAGGACGAGCGAAATGGTGACTGTATCCGACATGAGTGTGAGCTTTGCGGGGAGGAGGTGGGATCAAGCACACTTAAGATGTCCGCAACGCAGGACGCGAGGAACCATAGTAGAGCGGAACTGTGGAGCTCGGGTTTGTGCGCGAGTTCCTTGATGATAGCAACCTTGACCGTGGTCCACAGACCGCCGGCTAGACCCCAAGTCAGCATTAGCGTGGGAAGAGGGGGATCAAGCACACTGAGGGTGGCCACAGCAAAGATGCTAATGACAATGGGTACCCAGGTCATTTTTATAATTGTGCGTTTCCTCCAGGTAAAGAAAACCTGTATTGGGGTCGAGACGAGAACCTTTCTCAAAAGATTAGCCTGCCCCTCGAAATGGGGAGTGGTAAGGGGGACGCACCACGATGAAGGGCTCTGGGGTAGGCGGAGACGCTGAATGAGGACTGCGATCACGGAAATGTACGGCTAGGGAAGACTGTGTGTGCGGGTCAGTACAGCGGGAGGGTAGTCCAGGACGAATAATGCACGCAAGGGAAAGTAGACTGGTGTCCAACCTATGTAGCCATGCGTGAGCTGCGTGAGTCAGAGACGGAGCACAGGCTTACCGTATTCTAGAATCAAGGGTTGGTACATGATTCCTATGTCCGGACCGGTATTTGGCGGTCTCTATTGCAACAGATCAGGATAAGCTCAACTATTCATTTCTGTCGTTCTACACCGCATCTTGGCTCCTCGATGTCTTAATACCAATACTAGACATAGCAGACTTCAATAATGTATTTCTCGGTATTTATTAGCCCCTAAAACGGCCATAACGAACATCCGATGTGTCATTATTCGTGTAACACTTGCGCATCAAAGCATGTTTATTAGTTACATAAGCAAACGACCCACCGACACATCGGGGTGCGTTCACAGTGCGTCGGCGAGTCCTCCTCGTCCTTCCCGCTACCGCGTTCGAGTGAGTCACATGCTGTGTGTGTGCGTATATTTGATCCAAAGGCCATTGCAGGAGATGGGCATCCTGCCACTCCTCTTTCTTTTTCCCTTCCTCTTGCTGTTTTCATCTCTTCCTCTGTTCCTTCTTACTGTCCACCATGCTCTCCACCTTGCTTTGACCTCTTGCTGTCCTTCCTGAAGCCCCTGCTGCCCTGTGTTATCTCTTTTGGTGGGTGCCACTGATGTTTTCTCTGCCACTGCTCACTTTGGCACTCCTCCTCTTTCTCCTGGCACAAAATCAATGCTCTGGCTCCTCTCTACCTTGTTGGCTCTCCTGCTGGCTCTTTGTTGCCCTCCTTGCTTGTAGTTTGTTTTTTAGGTGATGCCCTGCAATGTTCCAAGGGAAATTGGTTTAACTTGAAGACAATAAAATGATCCCTGAAGCGGAATCACCTAAAGCGGGAATTATCGGAATAACGTCGGAGCGGACCGGAGACGGGTGAGTCATAATGAGTCGGGCCGAGTCAAAGGGAGTCAGGACGGTCGTGAGTCAATATGAGTCATTTGTATATAGAATAAAGGTATATAAGGAGCCGCAGGGGCATTCGCGGGCCCCCGATTTTTGGCCTTACTCTTTGTAGTAGCTAGCTGAAAATAAACATCTTACGCTTAATCGTTTGTGCTTTAGAAGCCTCAAGTCTGATTAGTTCGCTCTATAAGATTTTTGAGCTCCTAAGCACACCTGAGTCTAACATCTCGAACTGCACCGATATCGCCGTTTCACCTGCTTATGTAATCAAGTTTACGTAAACATTTTCGACCAAGCCACGCAGAGGACTGTATTGCTGCTCACTCGGAGCCCCGAATACATCCTATTCCCGACCGACTGACACCCGCCTGACCGTATTGTTGCTTATTTGAAGCTTCGAGTACATCACTTCCGAATTATGTACCGACCCAGATTCAGTCAAATCACCGCCGGATTCCTGGAAAGGCAATTCCAGTGGAACAAATCGAACACTAGGGGAATTCTCTGAATAACGCCACTTCCGAGATCTTCAAGGCTAACTTAAATTTTACCTCACAGCGAGACACGATCCCAAACCGCCGCCGCCGCCGCGCACACAACCCATCTGCCATACTCCCTCACTCCCCAACCAGCGCTCTGCCTACCCAGCACGCTTTCAGCGCAGGAATCTCTACGCCAGATTGCCAAAGAACCAGATCTCCACCGGCAAATCGGGTTTCATGTGGTGAATTTGGCCTGTACGCACACGACCGCACATCATCTGGTGTTCTTTACTGTGTAGTGCGCGTCCCCACCAAGATAATCAAGCAACGGCGGCTCTCTGAGGCAGAATTTCTTTCTGTGGCCAACCTCAAGTTTGGGGTCACCAAGGACCTCCCAGAGCGACACCGATCTTACGCTGTCTGCGAGGGAAACGGATATGTCCACCTTTGGCTTTTTTCCATGCACACTCGCCAGCGCTGTTGTCTCGGTCAGTCCTTTCTTTACGATTGTACCTGCAAACCTATTTTTCTCAGAATGTTTACTCCACTTATCGTGTTCTTGTTTCGTCGACCGCGACTCAACACCCTGTTCTGGCAAGCGGTGCCTGCGTGTCCACCGCGAGCTTTGGCCCCTGTGACACCTGGGCTCATTCGACGAAATCTGCGACCGCCTTGCCTCTTTCCAAGTCGCCATCGGGGAGCCTAACGGAAAAATGTGAGGTTCCATCCTTTACCTCTCACCGTCCTGATGACTTCCAGGGTAACCCTTGACGGTTACGATCTCGTGTTCCCGTGCTTTCTTGCTTCCTAATTTTTCCTTACCACCTCGTTAATTTCGGCTGCATATGTTGAATATCCTGTATAATACTTAGTTAGCACCGCCGATTTCGGCTGTAGTATAGTGTACCTTTCTTGAACCCCGTAGACTATCTTGTATAGTAGTTAGCGCCCTCGCCGATTTCGGCTGTAGTATAGTGTACCTAGTTCCCCGCCGATTTCGGCTCTAGTATACCTACCTTCGAGTTACTAACCTCTTAGCCACACACGCTTCCTCTCTACCCACCCCACCCCACGGCATTTCTTTTTATGTTTCCTGCAGCTGCTCATCATTATTCTTTCTAGTCAGTGTCCGCGTTCGATTCAAGGTCAGGTTTCCATTTTCACTTTCACCTTCACACTTTGGTGTTCGTATATTTCCACACCGTCCAATGTATGTACATAGTCCTGCGATACATTTTAATTTTGCCCCGTTACCTTGAATAAAGTGTACATTCCCCCAAAATACTGTACCTGCCTCACATGAAATAATGCGATGGAATGGAGTGCTTATCCCTAGGAGCGAAGGCAATAAATGAAAGCCAATAAGGCGATAAATGAAACGGAATGGAAAGCTTACCTTGGCAGGCAATCGGTTCGGTTCGAGTCCGCACCGAGTTCGACGTTGCGGCTGAGTTGAAGTTAATGTTGCCGTACCGCGCAGAATATTTAATCCCAGTACTGAGAACGGTGTAAATAAGTAAAGGTGCACGTACCAAACCCAATGAACGGGAGGAGTAACTCGCAATGCAATAGGTAATTGAACCTCAGCCTCAATTTCCACTGGAATCTGAAAATTGTGTCAGCGCGGAGGAACTTTAAATGCACTTTGAAGCAGAACACACCAGGATGATGTGGGTACTTGAACCGCTCGTTAAGGGCCTTCAAATCCAGGCGCGAAGTCAAATGCCTGGAAAATTCAATGTCAGTTCAATGGGAAAGAAGCAACAAATGGAATTAAAATCAAAGTAAACTCAGTTCAGTTCCACGCGCGACATAAATAAACCAGAGTTGAAGGAACAAGGCTTACGTTGTGGTAAGATCTAGAATACAGCAATTTTCGAGCGGTTGGGTGAAGGAGAGGGCGAGCTTAGATTGTGTGTGCGCAATCTGCGATTAAGCTCAGTAAAAGAAACGCAGATTGAATCAACTGAATGCACCCACAAGTAGTGAATAGTGCCAGTTCGAGTCTTCGCAACGCAGCTGAAAGTAATCAAGTAAAATAAATAAACATTTCGTTACACACTCAGAACACAACAGGCTTCCTTTCTACCAGACCAAGGGCGGCGGTCTTTCGTCGAGAACGATATCCCACCCCGTTGCAGCCCTGACACAATAGCCTCGTCCAGAACCCAGCCGGCCAACGGCGCGCCTGCCAGCCGGTCCCATTTCACCGCCTCTGCCCACTGCTCAGGCCCGTGGGATGAACGTACTAGGGCGCCCAGCTCTTATGTGATCGTGTCCCTGCTCGGCGCGACTATTGGTTTGGTCGTTACGCCTGCGATTTAGGCAGAGTAATTGGTGGATGGTCACGAGTAATCTTAAATCTTGAATTCCAAGGCACGGCGTTGAATTGAGCTGGGTGGGAGCTTAATATTTTATCCCGCAAAGAAAGAATGCCAACGAAGGAATAAATACTCACCGATGGTACATGTACGCAGCCCGCTGGGACTCGAAGTTGGTTTGCAATTGGCAGTGGAGAGAGACCTGAAGTTTTCGAAGTCAGTTCAACGCTCGACACATTGACTAAACAGTACCGGAATTTGAGTGAAGATCAAATACAGTAGTAGTTCTACCTGAAGAATCAATGAATATGAGGATCACGATGAAATGGGATACCATGTACCTAGGAGTCGCTGGAACGCGGTTGTGGTGTGCGCCGTGTGCGTCGCCAGAAGTCGATCTGGATGTCTGTGGTCAGCGCTGCGTATGATGCGCGAATTCATTTATGCATGTATAAATTTCTAGATTTCTTCTCGTCTTTCGTGTTCGTTTACAGCCCATTCATGGGCGCGGCAATGCCGAGCATCTTTGCTTCATTTGCTATATACTGTATCTACTGTATGTACTGTTAAAGAACGTCGACTTACCCGACCGATAGGCTTGATGAAAGTTGCTGTCAAGAAGGAAATTAAAGCGCCTATGCCCCACACGCCCAATGTGATGGGCCAAAAGACGGCCTGTCTTGCCGGGGACTGATGCCTTCCAGTCTCCGGCAAGACATGCCGTGGTTCGACCCATCAAGGTAGCGCTGTTTGGGTCACCGGCGCCTATTTGCTCCTTGTTTCCGCCCAACATGTCCACTCAGCATGTTGGGTGGGAGCGTGCCCATCACAGCGGGCGGGAGTAAATATTCATACCGTTGAATATACCTACTTGTACTGTACATACCACATTGTAATAGCTAGAAATAGTGGAAAAATAGGTGGAAATAATTGATTGCAGTGTACATGTATACCATCCGGGACGCAGAACACAGAACGCAGAACGCAGAACGCAGAACGGAGGGGCACATGATGTGCCAGTGTGCGCACTACAGGTTGATCTCGCGCCCGCCAACGCTGCGATGCGAATCGAATCTGGCCTGCGGGATTTGGGTTTAGATGTAAGTATTACCTCCATTCAGTTTCCCACCGTTTGAGCCAAACAACAGCGTGCAGAGGGGTGTAGGGATACCCAGAGGACTGCCATCGCGGTTGCGCCGCGCGAATCAAGCCGCGAGTACTTATTTTGCACAGAAAGCGGTAAGTACGCTCCTTTATTCAATTTGCTGCCGCCTGAGCTAAACAAAGTATTCAGCCCATCCCCAGGTTGTCCCCCGCCGTTCGCGAAGACCCCGACACGATGTATCGCCCCCTGGCGCGCGTGCAGCCCGCATTTTCTGGACCATTTTACTATATTACCAAAGTGCGCGACAGATCTCTCTTTCCTCGCCCTCATATTAAGCCCCCAATAGTCTTGTGCCTTCTCCGTGTCGGTCCCGCCGCTCTGGGCCGTAGAACACCCGGACGACATGTGCATTCCCCAAAGTGTGAATTTTTGAGACCTTTTTACGCCAGCACTGTGTTGGTCCCTTCCTTTTGTGCTTCATCTCTTCCATACTAACATATCTTTGTCGGCATACAGTTGGTGCGTCCTTCCCAGCCACCAAACACACTCGGTGCATGCCCCGCCTCAGGCCTTGGATTTTTCGCACTAGGTTCTTCGTGCATTCCCTCAAGTGTGAATTTATTCCCTGCGTATACGTGATCTGAACAGAAACTCACCCAGATTATACTATAGAGGCTGGTAATGAGATTGGGAGACGGAAGCGTGTATACTACGTGTAGGTTTATCTCTCTCTCTTCTTCCTCTACTTAACTGATATTGCCGGCACGTCTCTTCAGGTGATATGCTCGCACATCCACAACTCCCACCCGGCCTCATTGAGCGCTGTCTCGCTGTGCTCAAGGTGATCGTGCCCTTCAAGCACGAGCTCATCCGCGTCGTGGTGGAGGGTTTGTGCGCAAGGAGGAGGAGCTTGATGTGTGTTTGATTCTTTCCTTCATTCTTTCCTATTTTTTATGACCATGCATACGCAGCACGACACCACTATTCGATCCGACTCGACGGGCCAAGGCGTGGGATGAGATGACCGCTGAGGAGGGCGCGCGTGCGGATCTAACGGTGCTCGAGCGGGTGCATGAGGTGCGTTCCATCCCTTCTTTCTGTTTGGTGCATGAGGGCAAAATGCAGTATTGACCAGAATTTCGAGGACAACGCTACGCTAGAGGGCTTCCTCGCGGACCTCATCATCTCCGCCGTGCACCGCAAGTAGCTGGGTATCCGCGAGAAAGGGCTCATCGGGCTCTGTCGTGCTCTCTCATTGCCAAGGTCAGTTTTGCCTTGCAGAAGCTTGTGTTTGCTAACACGTCTCCCATCTCATACAGAGCATCGCAGTAAAGTCCTTGGGTGTACGTCGCGCACCTCCTGTGCATGCGCACCTCGATGATTTCGCACAAGCGCAGCCCCAGACGCACAACGAGGCGAGGCTGATCGACCAGTTGGCCGTAGAGGTGCATTCTTTGTCTCCCCTTCTTTCTCTTTCATTTATTGACTGTTTCCCTATAGCACTGGCCCCGTCCATATTGATTCGACAGCTAGCCCTTCTGCAATCTACGTAGACAAATTCCTCGTAACCATCCCCTCTATATGTAAACTGTCCGGCTTCTCTGTGAGTGGAATCCCCGGCCCCACGCCCAAGTACTCAATCCCACCCAATGGAAAATGGACCTGGACCGGCCGCATCACGATGACCATCAACGCAATCGCGCAAACGCTCTGCGAGCGCGCCACGGTCAGATGCAAACAGAAGCCAACACCCCGCGTGCATCCTTCATCCGCAATCCCGCAATCCCCTCGAGTTCACCGCCCTTTTCGATACCCAGGACATTTGTGCGTTCCTGCCCGCTTTCCAGCCGCACCCATATGCACGAGCCTGCAGACTCAGCTTGACGAACTAAAAAAATATGAGTAGACAATTTCTTTCGCTCGTCCTTGTTCAGCTAACCAAGTTCTTTCATCCAGTCCTTCACCAGTTCCAAACGGCCACGCCCCTCACTTATGAATGTAGCATCCGGTCCAAAAGGGGGAAAGGGGGAAACAAATGATTGTTGCTCGCTACAAGACGATCACCACACGAGTGATCTTGAGCCGAGATTGCGTTGATCTCTCTTTCTCTTCATGCCACCACAATGCCAGCGAGATCAGCAGCGCGAGGAGCAACTGGGGCGCATGTACTGCTCCTGGAGCGGCTCGGAAGGGGAGGGGCCTTCGCCCCAACATGCGCTCGTATGTTTTTCTCTGCTCTTTGCCTTTTGTACTGTTGCTGACCGCGGAGCGCTGCGGCAAGCGCCAACAAGGCCAACGCACAAGGGCTCCTGAGGCTCAAGCCAAGCGTAAAGAAGACTATCTGAAGTGTAGTCGACTTAAGATTGCTGAGCATACTGGTACTTTCAAATCGCCTTTCTCGTAGACACACACTCACAACAAGCGAGAAATTTCACATATCCGGTTCCATTTCCCGACCACTTTGCGAATGCAAAGCCAAACACGGTGAATGTCACAAACATAGTGGAGGAGCTATGGCTGACGTTGCCTGCCGACCTCCCCAATGCAACCGACAATGATTCAATGAACCTGTTCATCAAGTCGCAAGAACCGACTGAGGAGCAGCGGGCTGCGATGGGATCGGGCGGTACCAAGTGATCACTCAGCACTAGACTGCCCGCTGCCGAGATTGCGGCGCTGGAGGCGGACAGCGAGCCCGAGTATCTGGCCATACAGTGGGCCGATGCTATCCCTGCCGAGACGCTGAAGATGCTAGTCCGGCTCTGGGACACACTGAGGCTGCTGGGTGTCAAGTTTTCCGAGGCAGAGCATCAGTGGTCGGGCATGCCTGCACTGCACCTCGGCCTGTGGGAGATGTACGTGAAATTAATAAAAATCACCACTGACGCGCGCCAGACAAAGCTGACGAAGCGCGACCTCGCGAAGAGTGCTCCAAAGGAGGAGATCCTTGCTGCCATTGACGAACTTTGTCGTGCTGTAAAGGAACATGTGGTCCCAAGGCTGGAGCAGCTGATGGATTGCAACGTTCCAGGCCATCGGCGCGTGCGGGAGCGGTAGGTGCCCCACAAACTGAAACAGGACCCTTACTGATCTTGCCATAGAATCAACACCCGTGTGTTGCACCAACTCCGCTCGAACAAGGATTTTGCCCAGCATCCTGATCAAGACTTTGGCAGCTTATTCACTAGCATGGCTGTCAAAGAGGGCGGGAGCTAGCAGATCCATATCGATTGGAACGATAACCTTCGCAAGTACGCATTGATCTTCGCTGCTGGCGACTGCATCAGCAACTTGACAACTTCACTTTTCGGCCCTTTTTTCACTTTTTCAAGAGGAAAAAGAGTTGAAAGCGAAAAAAGAGCAAAAGTGGTTGAGCACTTTTTCTGGCTCAGTCCGTTTGCTTTTTCAAGTGAAAAAAGCGATTAAAGAGGTTAAAGTGGGTGAAAAGACTCGTGAAAAGTTGATGCTCCAGCACCCAAAAAGCTTTGGTTGGGCTTCTTAAAGCGGTCCAAATCACACAGAGTGCAGCATAAAACATAGATTGGGCGTAGAGTAAGTTACAGTAAACTACCGAGGTACGGGAGGTATAATAATGACGAGTGTATGAGTCGGATACCCGGGTCATAAGCACCCAGGCCGCTAACGAGCAGTAGTAATTAGTAAATGCTGAATAGTAAGGGAAAACGAGACCTCACCTAATCAATCCGAGTCGTCGTCAAGGAGGTCAAAGTCCTCCTCCGCGGGCGCAGGGTCCACGTCGACGGCGGGCTCATTATCAGTGTCCCATGCAACAGTGGCAGCTCGAGCAGCAAGAATAATCTTGTGCAACCGGGCGGCGTCGAGCTTCTTGACGGCGGCGAGCACAGCGCTGGCGGCGACGTGGAAAGGACGTCGAAGAGAGCGTTGCCAGCGAATTGGACAATGTTCCCTTGGCTAGGGAGAACACTGTGAACACCGTGTTAGAGGGAGCTACGTAGGCAAGCAGATGGGCATGCACTTCAGGCTACCCTGACAAGGCCCCGTCAAACTTCCATACATATCCGACGCTCGAGCTCCGCTTTAAGGTGGGCAGGGGTAATTTGTAGTTGGCAAGGTGTCTTGAAGTGTTGGATAGAGCGGGAAGAAGGCATGGTCGTGTTTGGGCGCTTGGTATTTTGACGACAATGAATCTTGAGGCAGTTTGAATTCGGGGCTTGAGGGCTTGGGACTGAGGTGAAAGGCATCTTGCCTTGAGCTTGAGGAACTCGCAGGGAACTTGGTAGAACGGGGGAAGCAAGCCAGCGGTAAGACCACGCCGACCAGTGAGGGATCTCTTGACGCAGGACGGACAGAAGGTTAAGGAACTGGATTTACGTGAGCATCTTGGGATCAAAGTGGGAAAGGAACGACGAGGAGGCAGAGGGGAAGGCGGCGAGGCGAGGGGGGGGAAGCAGAGGACATGGGTGTCGAGAGCAACCAACCAATGTTGCGATCAATCACGCCATGTTTGCCTAGCGACGATCTCTCGGCAAGCGGAGTTTGAATGACTTTAGAAGAATTCCTCTGACCTCGATCATCGCTAGTCCGTCACTGCCCGACGCTACTCAAGGCCTCGAAGTAAATTTGCAATGGAATCAATGCAATGAACTATACTCTTTGGCAACCAAACCGGACATATCATGCGTCCTCAGTGCTCACGTCGGCCCGGGACTCGACTTGCTGATGTGGATACTTCCAAGCCTGCTGTATTACAAGTATGCACACCAGTGTATGAAGTAACATGTCAAGTAACCTTCAAGTTCACATTCTATGAGCTGAACAAAGAGGCAAAAAAGAAAGACAAAAAGTGGGTCAAAAGCGCTGCAAAAGATCGCTGATCGCAAGCGGCGGAAAAAGCGATGGAAAAAGATGGTTAAAAGGACAAAAGCGGCAAAAGCGGCAAAAAGTGCGGCAAAAAGAACTTGTCAAGTTGCTGATGTGGGGGGGTGGGGAGTTCTGCATTCCCCAGTTGGGGATACGGATCCCGTTGAGGCCTGGCCTGGCCCTCGCCGTGCGGACACGGCTGCTAGCCCACTGCACTGCACCGATCACGTTGGGGCGGCGGCTCGTGTTCACATGCTTCACCAACAGTTTGCTATTGGAGCACACTTTGGGCTGGGAAGGATTATACCGTCCTCTAGATAGCTCTTACCTTCAATTTTACTTTATTCTCTTATTCCCTCTTGATACGCGGAGACGGAGCTGTGTGATTTCTCAATAAACGATATTTTTGGGCCTTTCTCTCTGGCGGATTCCTCTTGATTTCCACAGCTCGACGAATTATTGTTGCCTCCTTCCTAAACGGGATAGAGGCGGTAGTGTTTGTATCTGTGTTCTCAGCATAGCCACCTCGACTGATTCACGTAACTACTTACTTTTGTTCATCTAGATCTTCGTCCCTTGGTTCCTATTCAATCTTCACCCAACCAAATTAAATTCCCATCAGTTTTTATACCAACTCAGCCGCAACGTCAAACTCGGCGCATACTCGAACCTATTCATCGCCGAGGTAAGCTTTCCACTCCATTTCATTTATCGCCTGACTGACCTTCATTCCTAGGGTAAGCACTCCATATACTCGCATTATTGTATTAGGCAGGCACTGGGCAGATTTTAATCTACGCGTGGCGAACAAGACCACGATTTGAATAGAACTTAAAGGCCCATTCTCTTTCTTGCTTGCGTGAATCCGTGCTGACTGGAATTCTGTTGACAGGTTGCTTGTATTCAATTCCCGCGCGTGCACTGTTTTGAGTGCTTCCAAGACATCAGGTCCTTCGAGTCCAGGTACGGCTCAATTCAACTCAATCCTGTGCGTTCTCAATTTTGAGTAACGAAACTACCACAGTGTTTTTTGAGAGAACACAGTTTTTGTTGAAGATAACGGGGGCAAGGTTAAATGTATCGGAGGACGTTGGTCATGTGTAAACATGCGAACGGTGAAGTGAAGGGTGAAAGTGAAAATGGAAACGTGACCTTGAATCGACCGCGGGCACTGACTAGAAAGAATAACAATAAGCAGCTGCAGGAAACATAAAAGAAATGACGTGCCGTGGGTGTGTAGCTCGAAGGTAGGTATACTACAGCTGAAATCGGTGATGGTGCTAATTAATATACAGGATATTCTACGTGGTTCAAAAAAGGTACACTCAACTACAGTCGAAGTCGGGATGGTATATATATATCATACAGGACATTCTACAGAATGCAAGAAAGGTGCATTATACTACAGCCGAAATCGGCGGAATGCCAACGACGATTATACTACAGGCAAAATCACCGGAATACCTACAATAAGAACGAGCAGAAGCGGGAACAATGGTCCTATGAGAATACGAGTTTATGCTCGTTTAGGGTGACACTGGAACATTCAGGAACACGGGACATGGGAGGTGTGATGGCAACTTGGAAAACAAGAAGGTGCCTTTTCACTTGCTCCAACGATCCGAGCACTGCTAACCAACACTCGATGGACCCGTCGGGTTCGGAAGCAAGTTATTGTGTCCTCATCCCAGGACTGCTTCTGTTTCCCATCACTACCTTGTGCCTCGCAATCATTGACTTAGGTTACAACCCGATGTATCTATCTCTGTTAATAATCAGCAGTGCTTGATCACAAATAAAGCTCCGGGGATCCAAGGAATCTGAATAATTACCTGATCCAGTATATCAGAATCCCAAGGGTAGAATCCCAATGATCAAATGACCTGAAAAATTGCCTTTTCTGGATTGTTTGGTGACCTAATTTGCTTCCAATTTGCAGACCCCGCAAATTCTAAATTTGCGGGCCACGCAAATGATAAGCAAATGTTATATTTGCACTGGTTGGGAGATTCAAATTTTTCAGCACAGTTTACGGTGAAAAATGTTGTTGGGTTTTCAGACATTTTTCAGTGAAAAAGAGGGTGAAAAATTTCAACATTTTTCACCACAATTCTAAGTGAAATTTAAAGGTGAAAAACTTCAAACAAAATCGCTAAATTTTCACCATAAATTTCAGTAGTTTTTCAGACATTTTTCACTGGAAAAGTAGCTGAAAAATTCAAACATTTTTCACCATTATTTCAAGTAAAATTTAAGGTGAAAAATTTGAAACAAAATTCATAAGGTTTTATACCAATTTTTCAGCTCAAATTCACCCAGATTTTATGGCGGTCAGAGTGCCCCTTTAATAAAATAGGGGTAAACATTGTGTTTTCGGGCAAATTTTGACGTACCAAAACATGAAATTCCGCTAGATAAAAACAAACTTCTTACCTGCTCACCCTCAGTTCCTTTTTTGGGCAGAAGTGAAACATCTTGCACACCCAAAACTTTTGTTTTTAGTTCACTGAACAAAGACTTTCGGTCCACAGTGAAATTTTGAGGTTGAAGTAAAAAGTTTAGACCCAAGAAAAAACAAACAGTCTAGAGAAAGAAAAAAACAGTCCAAAGTCAAAAAAAAAAAACATAGTCTTTTTTTTCACCAACCCACAAAAGTTTTCTGACTCAACCACAAACTTTCGGAGGTAGGTGGCTGTGCTAACCCTAGTCTGATGGTCTGATCCGGTGATCGCTGCAATAAAGAATCGTGTTCAGAAGGTGTCCCGCCCCTCTGTTCCTTCTCGATTTCTGCAAGCACGTATTTTACATCCGCCCAATGTGCCTCCAAATGCTGGGGACGATCGGTGCATCAGATTTTATTTGAATAGCCCAGTTGCGCAGTAGTTGGGTGGGCTCCCGACACCGGGAGTCCTCGCTCACTCAATTCTGCTCCGTTTTCCCCAGACCTTTTTGATACTATGGAGGTACACGCACCTCGGATGAATTTGCGGGCAATCCGGAAGCGATCCGTAAAGAACTGAGATGAAGCGAGGCGTGTTTCAATAAGTAGTTTCAGCGATGTCACCGGATCAAGGCATCGAACTAGGGGTTAGCACCGCCACCTACCTCCGAGAGTTTGTGGTTGAGTTGGAAAACTTTTGTGGGTTGGTGAAAAAAAGACCATGTTTCTTTTTTTTTTGACTTCAGAGTGTTTTTTTTTTCTCTGGACTTTTTTTCTCTTCTTTGGTCTAACCTTTTTTTACTTCAACCTCAAAATTTCCACCGTGGACCGAAAATCTTTGTTCAGTGAACCATAAACCAAAGTTTTGGCTGTGCAAGCAAGATGTTTCACTTTTGACAAAAAAGCAACTGAGGTTGAACAGGTGAGAAGTTTGTTTTCATCTAGCGGAAATCCATCTTTTGGTACGTCAAAATTTGCCCAAAAAGACAATGTTTACCCCTATTTTATTAAAGGGGCACTCCGACCGCCATAAGATTTGGAGCCATAAATGATGGTGAAAAATTCAAAACCTTTTTTACCACAATTTTCAGTAGGAAAATCCATGAAAAATGGCTGAAAAATGTTCAAAAAAAGGTGGTGGAAAACTCGAAACCAGGTTTCACTTTTTTTAAACAGTTTTCATCTTCTTTTTCACTGTGATTGTTGGTGAAAAATGTGATGAAAAATACAGGTTTTTTTTTCACCACCTTTTGCAGGGAATATATAGGTGAAGAAGTCAAAACAATTTTCAGACAATTTTCGCCTAGAATTGAGGTGAAAAACTTGAAATTTGAATTTAAGTTTTCCAGCGGAAAATTTGAAACCTCCATTTCAAGTTGTTCACCACAAATTCAGTGGTTTTTCAGGTGAAAATACTGGTGAAAAACTTGAAACCTGGCTTAAAACTGCCATGTTGGATTGAAGAATTACATAAGGAAAGGAGGGTAGGAGGGGGAAGAGAAGAGAATCACATGAACTGTTTTGCTAGCTTGTGTGCTTTTAGAACTGTGGGTACCCTTGAGGGGTACAAGGGATGGTGCAAGCAGAATGGAGCCCCAAAGAAGACAGAAGTTGTTCAATTCAACTCGGGGTGCTCTGCAGAGCGATGGATCAAAGAGAAGAGCTACAGCCAGTGTTAGACTGAGGGAATTGCTCCCCTTGTAATCAAAGCCAAGCTCTGCAGACTGCCAGGTAAAACTCAATGTGTGGGAGGGGGGGGTTGTTAAATGAATGAAAACCGTAATTGGTGGTGGCTGACATTCGGGTCAAAGGTGCTTATCAAGTGCTCAGAGTGTGTACCATCCTAGCCCACTAGCAGAATTTGGTCAAACTTGATTGGCTCAGATCTTTGTATAATTTGCCCCCGCTTGCACACAGGAGTCGTCAGAGGACGTGCAGGGGACCCGACCATAACACATGTCATGAGCTACCCTTTGCCCTACTTAAGTAATGACGGTTGAAAGCTATCAACGCCGCTTTGTGACGAGACCATTTACTAACCGACAAGATTGGGTTCGGGACACTAGCATTCAAACAGCAATGTGTTTTAAATACATGGAGTGGTCTATCGCTGGATGAAGATTCACTGCCGGATAATTGGCTATATACAGAGGGGGTTTTAGTGGGTATACGACCCAAGACTGATGAAACTGGGATAGGATAATTATTTTCGGGTCAGAGTCCCACACTGGTAAAAATTGTGCATAACGGCATTCTCTCCTGGACATTTTCCCCGGCAGTGACTGTCTAACAACCAGCAACCCAAGTGGATGACCTTGGAATGCTTCTGCAGACTGAGAATCATTATCCCAAACACTCCAAAAAAAAAAAAAAAAAAAGGTAATGACGGGTGGAGTTTGGATCCGGTAAGCAGTACTTGATGTACTCGAGTTCGAACTTGGTAGGGAGTATTTAACTCTTTTCACCCATATCTCATTGTAAATGGGTTCAAAAGTGCCAAACTATTGATTCAAGCACATGAGACTCCGGGTTTTTCTATTCCAGGGGACGAAGTGCTGTGAAAACTCACCCAAGCCCAGGTTTCAGCTAAATGTCTGTAGATCTACAATGGAGTCCTGAATGGCAACACAAACACTGAGTTTGAACACTGGTGAATAAGAGCAAGTGTTAAGAGCTGAGCACACAGTGGATGGTTCTTCTGGGCCAGACTGGCCCAGACTGGCCCAGATGGCTTGCAGATGGCTGTGGATTGTTTTGCAACCGTGGAAATATGTGGGGCTCTTAAGACATCTGAATAAGTATCTCTTAGAGTCTCTGGCTACATGGATGGTATCTTTTCCGCTCATTTCAGTATCAGGACCAGTGGAAAGGCCTCTGATGGACCGGGATCTACCGAAGTCGGCTGGTGAACTCAAATGACCGGAAGACATCCCCAGGACATCTTGATCCAATTGGAAAACCCTCCTCTTCCTTTTCCTCCTTTCTGCAATATTTCTTTCTTTATTTTTGCCGACTTTCGCCGGCATCACCCAACCCGGCGCCCCGGCGTTGATTCACACGCTGCCTGTTGAACATCAACCACCATCTCCCCACATCTCCATGTTCGCCAACGGTTATTGGATGATAGGTATGCCTTTTTCTTGCCTCACTCACTCAATCCTTACTTACTGAACCTCCCACAGCTCTTTCTCAAGCTTTTCTTGCAATCTGAAGGCACGGCCCAGGTCAACCTCGTTTAAGTACCTCAACACAGCTTCAAATTCACATCGACCTTCTAACATCAACTCCAGTCTTCCTTCTGGGGCATCAAACTGTCCCATAAAATTATGGAACACTAGTAGAAGGTCCAACCAATCACAGAACATCTGATTTACAGTCACGGCCAAAATATAGTCCTCATCCAAATCGGGTAATTCCCATCATTCTCAATTCTCTGCCAGCTCCCATAGCAAATAGCTACTTTAAGGCACGGCTTTGCTCTAAGGCTCTAGCAAAGGCATCCAGTAAATTTTCAGAGCATTTGAATCAGAGAAACAGCTTTAAATAGTGCTTGATGTGGGACATCAAAACATACCGAAACCAGTGTGGATTCCAAACAAAAAACTCATGGGATACTAATTTGGCCTTTCATAAACATGTGACCATATTTGGCTTAAATTAGTGCTAAAATAGCGTAGCCTAGGGTCAGAGAACCAGGTTTGATGGGAATTACCCGATTTGGATGAGGACTATATTTTGGCCGTGACTGTACGCCCGTAACGGGCGGTTACGGATGTTTACGGGTTCAAAATCGACTTTTACGGTTACGGGTGTATTCTTTACGCCCATGGGGGTCAAACGGACGGTTTAATGCCCTACAAGTTCCTTCTGGCGACCTCTGTCTAGTCCTGGATCGCATTCCATCCAATTCTTGCGCGACCCCACTTTGAAACCCAGCAAATGCAATGTGGCTTCAGTTTCCCCAGCGGCCTTCAAGTTTCAAGCCCGCCGGACCCCAACAACATCTTCTCCAGCTCAACTTCTACTCTCTCGGTTTCGCTCTTAGGCTTCAACCATTCAGATCCACCGCAACGTCGCAACGCTCCTAGATTGACTTTAGTATGCACGTTCTCTCCTCGATATTCTCCGTAACAATTACTGACGTTTCTACTTTAGGACTCACTCTGCAATACTGCGAGGCAAGCTGCTTCAAGCCCAACTAGCTTCGGCCTTTATCTTCGGGGAGAACTATCTTCAATTAGCTTGCCTCGCCTTGTCTCGAGTTTGAGTTAATTCAGCCTCAATGCGTTGTACTAAAATCGTACCTCTCAATTGCTACTTACCTTGCTTCCACTCTGCAGACTTGGTTTGGTTCTCAGCGACCCCGTTGACGTCGACATTGAGGTGCTCGGAGATTATCGTAAAATTGGGCACAGTGTCGTTCAAGGTGTGTCGCATGAACCTTCAAGTTCGGTCCTTGGTATTCTCCCTAACCTTTATTTCACTCCCAGTTCTTCGCCTTCAAGACCATAGTCGAACATAGGCGCTAAATTCCTATTCGATTCCTATTCAAGGTGCGTTCCCTCAGTTCTCGCTACGCCTCTTACTAACCTTCGTTCTAGTCCCGATTCAACTCGCCTCATACGCCGTACCTTGTGCGCGACACCTTACCAACTACTTACTTCCATGTACTCCCCTTCCAAGAAAATTCTCTGTACGTCCTTCAAATGCCCTTCCCATTCCCCGTCCTTACTGACCACCCTTCACAGAACCTCAGTGCGATTCATTTTAACCCTACCCCTGCGGCGCGTTGGACTCGGCGCGCCATTATATTTAAGAATTGCGGCATACACAGTCAGAACTCACCGTGGTCTCTCGGGTGGGCCAAAAGCGCGAACTGTGGTTTACATACACTTGAATTGAGTACGATCCAGGTTGAGCCAGGTCAGTATCGCTCATTTACGGTTGAACTTTGACCAACTGATCTTCAGATCCAGTGCACATCAATTCTCACTGGGCGATTTCTGGGGTTGAAGTGGCGAGTTTAGATTGGTTCCACGGCTCCAGGTACGTCTCTGCATTCACCCTCACAATACTTGAACGCTAACAATCAACCTTGCCTACCAGATGGATTTGAGCCGTGATGAGTCTCAGCGGGTGTAAACTCCAGTTTGTCAACAGTGCGTTCATTAGTCCCTCGACTCAAGTACTGATATTACTTCGCAGTTCAACCTGTTCCTCGCACCGTACATAGTCCTCTGGACTCGGAGGCCGAACTTATGCGTTGGAAGCAGGTATGTCCGCATTAAATTCTGTGGTAATCTTGACACTGACCGTTTTTCAAGGCCTTCAATCGCACGAACGACGCGTCCGAGTCGTCTGGGCAGATCGTGGCACGAAAGAAGGAGGACGCGATACTATGGCCGTTTAAACTTAAATACAGGTATATCCGAATTATATTTCGTCGTGATGATCTTCGAACTGACCTTGGTTGAAGATACTATTCGGGCTCAACTCTTCACTCAACGTCAACTCCACGGCCTTGCGCCCAGGGCTCAGGTGTGTGATCCATGACACATATGCGTTCGTTCAGTAGTTCACTTGTCTGCCGCAGTACTTCGACTCAGTACTGGAGTACTCATCTGATTATGTTCAACCTTCCGTCGTACCAAGTAAATTCACTTGGCTTGAAGACCCGCGGCCGAGGTGCGCTTCAAGTTGACCGTCGCATCCACAATATACTCAATCAATCCCCGATGTTCATTGATTGCGGTCTACTTATACATGTATCCACAGCCATTGCACCTCCACGGAGCCGTATTATTTATTCTTTCGACGGCTAACGGGTAGGTGGGATACCATTCCACTGTTACGTCCATTAATTTCTCGAGCAGGTCTTGACCTCGGGCTTCTGGGGGATGAGTTGGACCCGAGTTTTCTTGAGGTACGTTCTTCTCGTCGTTGCTATGTCCCAGGACACGTCTAATTGTTCCGTGGGTAGGTTCGACTCCAATTAAAGGTAGTTTGTTACTTTGGGTCGGTAGAATGCAACTGAGGTTGGTTCAACCTAAGTACGATTCAATTTTTTTTTTTTTTGGCTTAGTTGAACCTTCAGGCTGATTCTGACGCTTCGACCCCAAGGCTACAAAGATCATGTCCGCGAAATTGTGGTCAGTTTCCAAAGGCGCAGTTCTTCTGAATAATCATCTCCAGGTCCGAAGGTCAGAACTTTAGGTTCAAAATGAATTAAATCGAACACTACGACGGCTTAATGCTTGCATGACATATGCAGTAATGTCGCAAAGTCCGATTTAGATTGTAGGCAGGTATAAATGCCTATAAGACTGTATAAGCCCATAATATTTTTGAGGGGTCTATAAGGCTCGGAAAGGTATCACAAGTAGTTATAAATGCTTACAGAGGCTATAGTGTTTACAGGCGGTTATTGGGGCTTATAAGCAGTTCCCGTGGAAGTGGGCAAAGCCTTTCACCCTCTCACTGGAGGGCTTAACACTTTAAGGGTGTTCCATTGTAGCAGTGGTTATCCTGACGTGGTATGGTAATGTAGTCGGTACGGGAGTAACATTAAGAAGTGGTGGTAGCATATTACATTGCATTCAAATTAACTACGGCAATTATCAACCTGCAGACGTGTGCATACACACATGGGGCCCACTAGAGGGTCATGAGTTGAGTCATGTACCAGGTTCCGGGCAACGGGTGGAGGCCCTACACGGCTCCACAGCTCACAAAAATACCGTAATATAATTATAAAAATGGTTCAGATGAGTGAGGAGAGTACAGTGTGAGTATGTTTGAGGATTCTCAAAGAGATTGGGGAAGAAGAGGAATGAGGGGAGGGCTGGAAAGTGGGGAGATTTATAGATAGCTACAAGTACTTATAAGTGACCTATAAACCTGTTGTAAGTTAGTTATGAGGTGCTTATAAGTCTGTAAGCCTCCCTAAGCCCTTATAACCCAAATCGGACTTTTGCGACAAAGTCCCCCCCCCCACTTCGTTCATTCGGTTCGATTTCGTTCCGTTTCCTTATTTACTCACCATCCTGCCGCTGTAACTCGAGGTGAGCGTAAGTTCATTTCATTTCAATCGCGTCCCTCACCTGGGCCTTGGTCGTGAATCCAGACATTGTTCCAGACATACAGCCCAACGTCGATTCCGCCTACCCGACTTGAATTTATGCCAGTACTTGACTTACCGCCCGAATCGTCATTATAGGGAACAAGCTGAAACTAGAGCGGCGCGCGCGCGGATGGAAGTCAAAGCACTCGAGTTGGATTCTTGGCCATGCATGGATTCAGCGGTACATAACTTACCCCGATCCATTCCTTGTATTATTTCCTCGCTGACCTGTTTTGTTTTCGCAGCTTGCTTTGATTTAAATATCAATCCCCGACCTGTTTGCGTCGTTCAGCGTGCCTCAAGTGCCTCAAGGCTTCAAGACCTCAAATTTTCCAAGCCTTGAAGCCGTGGTAAGCTTCTCTCCATTGAATTCGATCCCGCGCAATCTTGGCTAACGAGGATTCAAGTCCCACAGGAACTTTGGTTTGCAAATAGATTGTATTCTTCAAAGTATGTACGTATGTACGTACTGCGAATAGGCGGGGCGGCGTGTGGGTACGGGTACGGAGAAGGGAGGACGGGAGGGGAGAGGATGGGAGAGGGTGTGGATGGAGAGGTGCGGCGGCGTCGACACGGCGCGCAAACTCGGTTCGCGCCCGCATGTATATGTGGGCCCGGTGACTCGACGCACGCGCATGGCGGTCGCGCGGCAGCGGTATCTGCACGCGCACACACGGTGTTTGCGCCGGATGGGGTGGGTGCGCGCAAGCGGCACCTTGTACATGGTGCCGGGTACGTTGTGCGGCGCTGTACAGAGAAGGGGACGACGACGATGGAATGGCAGGGGAGAGGGTGTGGGTGTGGGTGTGGGTGGAGAGGGTGCGGCGGGAATGTGCCGCAGGAGAGGGTGCGGCGGGAATGTGCCGCAGCGCCGATCCTTGTGCGCCCCGCGCAAACTCGGTCCGCGCGCCCGCATGTATGTGTGGGCACGCGCGGGAACTCGACGCGCACGACGAAGGCGTGGCAACGGCATCTGCACGCACACGGAGCTCGCGCAGGTGTGAGTGGGCGTAAACGGCACCCAGTAGATAGTGCCAGGTGCACGCGACTCGGCGCGCGTGCGTGGTGCGTTGTGCGGCGGTGTACACGAGGGCGGACGCGGGGAACAGGGACGGCGACGGCGACGGCGGCGCAGTGAGGCGAGACGGGACGAGGGAACGGGGAGGGAATGGGCGGGGGAACGAGGGGGAAGAGGATGGGGACAGGGATGGGGAGATGGGATAGGGAGGCAGCCGCGGTGAGCGCCTGTGCGCTATGGGGGACTCGAAGCGCGGGCATCCCCGCCGCACACACGCGGCAGCAGTATGTACCCCCACCAAGCGGGGTGCTGGTACGGTTGTGGACTCGACGGTGGAAGCGCCAGCACGCGACGTGGGGTACAGGGAGGGGGAAGGGATGATGGGGAGGGAGGAGGATGGGAAGAGGATGACGCGACATAAGTACGAAGGTGTGTCCATTTTCCTTCAAACCGAGTCCCCGCTGACGATTCTCCGCGCAGGCAGCGCAACGTGGAGGAAAGTAATAAGTCAGTTAAAAGGAAGGGGGCGCAAGTGGCACCTTCCATGTCCTGCGTTTTAATTTCAGGGCCCACCACGCCCTCTTTTCAGCCCTCTCCTTGGTGCGGCCCTACGAGCTTCCTCCACTGCCGATGATCGATGCCCGGCAGGATTTGGATAATGGCGGTAGTGAGCGGCTGCGTCGTCAGCGCGAATTCTGAGCTGTGGATGCGCGCGGTGCGCCTGAGGGTAGGACAAGGGCGAGGGAAAGGCCGCAGAGGGGACTGAGCGCGAGAGCATTCACAAGGCCGCTGAGTTGAGTGCTGCGTTGGAGCTGATCTGCAGAAAACCGAGAGTCGCGCATGCGATGAGCATCGTACGCAGCTGATAGGAGCAGGAAGCTGCGCTGTACTCAGGACAGCCGCGTCGACGGCGGATGCGCTGGAAAGGGGGACTAGATTGTACGTGAGCGGGGCCAAGGCAGCGTCGGAGTGTGCGGTCTGCATACACGAGTTAAGTTTGCGGCGTATTGAGATTTTTTCTTTTGTGGCCGTGATGGACGAGAGTAAACGACGGAGACCCGGCCCGACAGCGATCAGGCCCAAAATGGAAGTCCAACTCGATCATCTCGCCTTGCATGTCCGAAATAGCAACTATCCATGTCCATCTCCCCTCCTGCGTGCTACGTGCTACTAGCCTTTACGACGAGCCTACCTTACGCCCCGTGAATGCCCGGTTCCCGGATCCTCAACCTCAAGTGTCTGAATGAATTTCGCACTTTGTTGCGCAACTTGTGTTCAGCAACCTCAACGACACAGAGTCGTTAACTCTGGAAGGTCCGTGTCCTCTCGTCCTGTGTTGTAGTGGACGGCGTTTCGCCCATCTTCGTTTTTTTTTGCGCGTCGCGTGTCGTTTCGATCACTAACATGCGCGTAGGTCTGCGCCAAGGTCGCCAGCTACCTCGAGCGGGGGCAGCGTCTGGAGAACTTGTCCTGGCGGTGCGTCCCCTTTCCCTCCCTTTCCTTCCTTAATAATATATTGACATCGGGCGGCGACAGACTATGGCACCTCCAAAGCCTAATGGTCGACACGGAGAACACAAAGTCGAAGCGCGAGTTCAAAAAGCTGAGCAAGTGCATGGGCGACAAGCTCGGCACGGAGAAGGGGAGGTGGGTGTCGTTCCTTACCTTTTTCTGGCGCTGTTTTGCTAAAAACACTTGCTTGCGGAGCAATCCATTGTACCCCTCCTCCTTCCTACCTTGCTTACTTCCTGCCACGTTGCGTACCTCCCTTACTCTCCGTAGTCCCTTTCCTTTTGTTCCGCTCTTCCTCTCCCTTTCTTTCCTCCTTCACCCTCTTTTCCTTGTACTCCCTTTCCTTGTACTCCCTTTCCTTTCCACATATCCTTTCAAGCTCACTCGTCCTAACCATTTACTAACGAAAAACGTAGCCCCAGGTCCATCGAAACCCTCCCCGCCCCCCCATTCACCCGCACGCCCTCCACCGACCTGCTGCGCCAGCGCGTGGCGGAGAAGGAGCGCACGCGCGAGGCGAGCCGCATGAAATTCAGCGGATGCAGCTTCTGTTGAGCGTGGAGGCGCCGCAGACGAACACACTACTACTACTTCGAGCAATACCACGTCCGCGGCGCGAATGGCGCGACTGGCACGACGACCTCCACGTTCGCGACCAACGCCTCTTTCGCCTCCATCGCGACTCCTGGCAACGCGCCCACCGCCAACGGGAAGCGCAAACGCACGCAACTCCGAGCGCGAGGGCCACACCCTGCCTGCGCCTCCCCACCCCAGCCTCTTGTACCCCGCGCTCTTGGACCCCGCGCCCCGCGCCCCGCGCCCAGTCTCGCCATCACCACGGGCAACGCGACCACTGCGCGCGGGAAGCGCAAACGCACCTCCGAGCGCGAGGGCCAAACCCTGCCTGCGCCCCCCACCCCATCCTCTTCAGCACCGCCGCCCTCTTGTACCCCGCCCCAGTCTCGCTCTCACGCTGCGCATGAACTGCGGGAGGCGGACTCGAGCTCGTGGTACTCGCGTCCGAACGGGGGTGCGAACGCCACTGGGGTAATCAAGGACGGGGCGGGGCTAACGCCGGCGGGAACAGTGGGAACAGCGGGCATTGAGGTGGAGGCGCGCGCCCGACGATCGAGCTCCCGCTGGACGAGTTGGTGCCGGATTTGCACGCACGCGTATGAGGACTCGAGTGAGTCGTCTGCGGGGGATGACGAACGAGCATGCGGCGGAGTGTTCGGAGGGGGTGAGGTTGAGATGGGTGACCGCGAGCACGCCGGCGCCGGGTTCAGCAACAACAATGGCTTCGCGGCCAACGACTCGGCCAACAACAACGCGGGCTTCAATGCCAGCAATAGGGAAGAGGGCCAGGGGCAGGGGATGGGGATGGACTTTGGCGGGATGGGGATGGGAATGGAGGGGGCGAGCGAGTGGGTGTGGAGGAGATTTTGATGCGGGGGGGCGCAGATGGGTGCGGGTGCGGGTGCGGGAGCGGGGACTGGGACGGGTTTTATGGGTGGGCGGATTTTCTTTCTTTGTGGTTCTCCTTTTCTACCTACGTTCCCACCTTTTTTTCTCTTTCGATATCTGTTTTACTTACTTCGCGCTTTACCTTACCTACTTCGCGCCCTCCCTCCCTTTTATTCACGTTCACTTACTTCCTCTCATTCACTCGTCTTTCTTTTTTCGCCCCCTTTGTCCTACACGCGCTTTGCTTCTTCGCGTCCGCACCGTCCCCTTCGTTCATCGTTACTCTCTCGTTTATTTATTCCATATCCATTTATTTTTATGCGTCCTTGACAACGTTCCTCCGCCTTTCTGCCTTCTTTTCCATTCATATCACTCTCCGTTTTTCCTTCCCTTGCACCCTTGTCCAATGTCGCTACTACTATCACTCCTCGTTCTTGGTTCTGTATTTCACGCCCTTCTTCCTCCCGTTTTCGTTTTGCTTCACACTCCCTCCCTCATTCTTGTACTCCCTCTTCTTCCCTCTATCATCTTCGCGTCCAACACTAGCTGACTTCTCTCTTCCCTACAGGAACCCAAACAGCACCTCCACCTCCTATGAGGAGGGGGAGGATATGGATGGCGTCGAGGCGGACTCCACCGCCTCCTATAACGCCAACGACAACTCGCCGGCCTCGGCCTCTGCGTACAGCACAGGCCCGCACCGTCCCGGCAGCAAGAACCTCACCACCAACCCCACCGCGCGCTCCGCCTTCACCTCCGCCTCCGCCTCCGCGTCGCGTCGCCGCGAATTCGTGGAGCAAGACGACTTCGAGGAGGACGCCGAGTCGTCGGACGACGGCGGGGATGATTCGGCGGACTCGGACCTTTACGAGATGAGGGGCAAGGCGTCGGGCAAGGGGCGCAAGTCTGCTACCGCGCGCGCGTCGGGTGCCGGGAAAGCGCGCAGGCAGTCCAGTGCGGCGGGCTGGGCGTCGAGACAGGGCGTCAGCGCCAGCGCCTCTGTCACTGCGCGCGCGTCGGTTGGCGGCGTAAGCAGCGGCGGTGCGAGTGCGAGTGCAGGTGCGGGAACTTGGGGGCGACTGTGAGCGGGGGTGCGGCGGGGCGGAGGCCGGTGTTGAGTGTGCGGGTGCCTGGGGATGGCGCAGTCCCGAATGCTCCCAGTGCTTCAAGACCTTAAGATCGAAGCCGCGGTAAGGTTCTGAACCCCGCGCAAATTCACTGACGAGAATTGAAGTCTCACAGATAATTTGTTCTCGGAATGATTGTATTCAAGGATATGTATGTACGTACTGCGGACAGGTGGGGCGGGGTACAGGTACGGGTACGGAGAGGGGATGGGAGGGGAGGGATAGGAAGGGAAGGGAAGGGAGAGTGCGGGTACGGAGAGGGGGAGGACGGGATGGGAGGGGATGGGATTGGATGGAGAGGGACCTTTTTCACCGTTATTACATTTTCGACATATATTGTGAGGGTGCGCCCAGTGCGCTGCAGGTCTTCCCTCCCCTTCCCGTGAAATCACGGTAGAATACTGCAGCTGGTTTCACCTACCTACGAGTAAGTTTTGTTCCCTCTCCGCCTCCGGAAAAATGTCTTCGCATTCACTAGTTTCTTTCTATCTACCGGCTAAGTTACTTGCTTGCTATGCTTACTTCCATGGGAACACCCACAGAAACAAAAAATATTGAAACTAGTAGCGCGACATGACCTTTCCTTGGTTCGAACGAGGGACCCTTTACGCAGACACCCTCAGTATCCAGTTGTTAGGGTACACTCGACGTGCTGCAGGTCCTTCCTCCCCACAAAATTAGACTAGTTTTATCCCCGTCTTCGGACCCCTGACTTGTCTAGCAAAAATGGTTCGCTTCTGCCGGATTACAGAGCCTATTGCATATCTTCTCTATAATAAAATGCATACAGATAACGAACATCAAAGAACATTCTATGTCCCACGCCCACGGTCATTTGCCAACATTTCCACGGTCACGGCCGGAATTCGGGGTGACACGGGCCGGCGTCTCCAGAAGCATGTTGAAAGTTCACGCCTCTGAAATGGCACTAAGAAATTCACAAAGTAGCATTCAGGTGGGGACCAAGAAAGAGGAAGACAAGATGAACTGCCAAGGGAGAAATGGGCCGGAAATTGGAGAAACACAAGAAGATACTGTTTAAAAATAACGGGGAAGTTGGTTGGGGATGATTGATGACCTTGTGAAGGGGTGGAGCAGCGAGGGTGGGGATCATGGGAAGTGAAGCAGGAGCTTGAAAGGGATACACAAGAAGTTGTGAAAAAAGTGGAACAGCAAGAAGCGGGGTGAGGGAAGTTGGGCGCTCAACAGGAACGGGCAGAGGGTTGGAGGGGAAACAGCTGGAGGGAAAATGGGCGGAGAGTTTGGAAAGAGGAGCAGGCAATAAGCGGAGTGCTGAATGGCGAAATGGAACAGGAAACAGGTCGAGCAGTTGGGTGTGTGTGTGGGGGGGGGGGGGGGGGGGGGGGGGAAGAAGGAGAAGGGAACACAGACCATTACCAGGGAGAACCAGGGTGGGGTGTTCCCGTGAATATGTTCATGGGTCAATGCTGGAGTTGAGGCAAGAGCTCGAAAGGTAATATGCAAGGGATTTTAAAAAAAGAGTAGAACTAGCAAGAAGCGGTGTGGGGGAAGTTTGACACTCAATGGGAAACGGGAAGACAGTTGGAGCGAAGACAGCCAAGAAACGGGATGTTGAAGGGGAGAGCTGGAGGGAAAACGGGGGAGGCCGGAGAGTTGGGGAGGGGAGGGGGTCGGAGACAGTGACAAAGAGAGCCAAGGCGAGCAAGGGAAGTGTATTTCCGTGAATTTATTCACGGGTCAATGCTAGTACACTATATTGTGAGGCTGTACCCAACACGCCGCAGGCCTCCCCCTCTCCAAATTAACTTGCTTTCGTTGGTAAATTTTCGCCTCGAAGGAAACCCAAATGACCTTCTCTCGGTCCGATGGGAGCACAGGATTACTGTAAAGGGGGGGTGGGGTGATCACGACCTGTCCTCGATTCGAACAAGGAACCCCATCAACAGTGCAATCTCCTTAATCCCAAAGTATGCGGGGGTGTGCCCGATGCGCTGCAGGTCTTAAGTTCCCTCCCCTTCCCGTGAAATCAACCATGTAAAATACTGCAGCTGATTTCACCCACCTACAAGTTGGGTTGGGTTGGTTCCCTCACGCTCTCCGGACTCAAAGATTTCTTTGCAGCACATCGGGTGCGCCCTCACAACTTGACGTTGAATGCGTAATGACGGTGTAAAGGGTCCCTTGTTCGAACCAAGGGCAGGTCGTGGATCCTCTGTGTGTAGGGGCGCTCAATTCTAAAATCCTAACGGGTTCAGTTCGGATTTTAATTCAATATTTGTAGGGCTCTGGGCCGCCCGTCTGACGGGGACGGCCGTCAGTGGGAGCGGGACGGGGTTACCCGTCCGTCAACAGGTGAATGTCGAAGTCCTGACGGACGGGTCCCGGCCGTCACACCCGTAACGGCCGGCAACGGGTATACAATTTCGATAATATTAATTCCAAGCCTCCATTGGTTCGGCCACTTTGCATATTCAAACATATCAATAAGACAGTACTCAGGGAGCTAGTTGCTTTGCTCGATGATGGTGCCACCCGCATTTTTGGGCTGAAAAACCCTTATTACCCGCTCATTACCGCTCAAACCTTTCGCCCGAGCGGGTGAGCGCTGGCGACTTCCGTCAGATCGGGCGGTTTTCACTGCCCTCGGTGCCCATTGCCAGCTATGACTCGCACTCGGGTGTTCTGACGAAGCCAATAAACACGAAACACGAAATAAATAATATAGCGATTTCGAGTACACTATTACATTGCACGGGATACGACTATGTGCGGGGAGGGAAAGGTGGTACGGAGAAGGGCTATGGGAAGAGGTGGGGCGATGGTCCACTCACCAATTCAGATCGCCTCCTTCAAGGCACAGCAGACGGCGGAAACACCACGGTGAGGGAGAGACATCGTCGGCGACGTAATGGAAACGTATGGTGGCGACGGTACGGGCCAGCTGGATAGGAGAAGGCTTGCGGGCTTGAGGTGGCTTGCAATCTTGAGAGGACTTGCGGTATCAATCTTGAGAGGACTTGCGGCGTCGATCTTGAGAGGACTTGCGACGTCAATCTTGAAAGGACTTGCGGCGTTGAAGAGATCTTGTAGCTCAGTAGTCTGGTCGCGTTGTAGGCTTGAGTCGCTTTGACGAAGGACCCGAACCAATTGCTTGAAGCATTGAGGGAAGCGTTGAGGGAGGATTGAGGGTCATGCGCGAGAGGAACGTTAACTTCCACAAAGTTGAGGACATAGAGGGAGAATAGCGGTGGAAGGAGGAAGGTTACATAGAGAGCACGCGGCGGGACACGGGAGAAGGGAAGAGAGAGCGCAAGTCGCCCGTCAGTTGCTACCAACATGCACGTGTCCTATCTTTGATGCGCACAGACCATCACCGGCTGATTTTGGCTGCCTCGTCAGTGCGATCAAAGTGATCCTCTCGTAATTACAGTACAGTATCGGGAAGGAAGAGGATCCGGAGGAAGAGGTAACTCGAAAGCTGTCCAGTTAACCACGGGGTTGCGAAATAAATAAATGCCACATGTCGACAAGGCAGGTGAAGAGGCCAAGCAACGCAACTCGAAGACCAGCAGAGACGAGCCTCAAGCTTACCACTTTGCAAGCCGTGTGCCGACTCTTGCATGGCAAAGAGAAATAATAATTGGTATTTGCGCGCGGATTGGTACAAGAAGAGTACTTACTTGTGAGCATGTACTAGGGCCCTGCCATAGTTTAGCATACTGATCTGGAAGTGTGAGGCTCTCAAAGCTTGGTGAATCAATGGTCAGTGAACGATCGTCTGGTATTGTGCTGGTAGCGGCTGGCGAGCCCGGATCTGCCGAGATCAGGCTGACCTGCGATCAACATTCCCACCCGGTCATATCCGGGTTGTGCCGATTTGCTGATGCCCGAAACACCCGGCGGAAAAGAAGAGATTTTTGGAACCCAAACATGGCATAAACTTAATGATTATTGGCTTCACAAAGGCAGCGACAAAGATCTGTAATGTCTGGCAATTCTTTTGTAACACAAAATGTCACCTTTGAGGGTGAAACAGTAAAAGGACAATGGGAGCTTCCCTTTTTGGAGCCCAGAGAACCGGATTTTTCAATCCTAAGAGGAGCCAAAGATGTTGGATTTTTGTAGGACTGTTGAGAGCTCAAACAGTTCACGATTTCGGTGTGTATTTGAGAGACAAAAGTGATCCCCGAAATTCAGTGTGTTAGACCATGCTCTTAAAATGTCCCCAAATTATAAGACCCGTTTACAACCAATGATTTGATCCCAAAAATGCTTGGGCCACCGCAGTGAAGGGTGCATACACGAGTTAATTTTGCAGCGTATTGAGATTTTTCTTCTGTGGCCGTGATGGACGAGCAACGACGGAGACCCGGCCCGACAGCCAGGCCCAAAATGGAAGTCCATCTGCGTTACTTCTCTCCACCATGTCCGAAATAGCAACCATCCAGGTCCATCTCCCTTCCTGCGTGCTACGTGCTACTAGCCTTTACGACGAGCCTACCTGATTCCCCGTGAATGCCCGGTTCCATCCTCAACTAGGGCTCTGGGCCGCCCGTCTGACGGGGACGGCCGTCAGTGGGAGCGGGACGGGGTTACCCGTCCGTCAACAGGTGAATGTCGAAGTCCTGACGGACGGGTCCCGGCCGTCACGCCCGTAACGGCCGGCAACGGGTATACAATTTCAATAATATTAATTCCAAGCCTCCATTGGTTCGGCCACTTTGCATATTCAAACATATCAATAAGACAGTACTCAGGGAGCTAGTTGCTTTGCTCGATGATGGTGCCACCCGCATTTTTGGGCTGAAAAACACCAAAAATTGCGGTCCGGCATCTGCCGGACGTCCATATATAGAAAATTTGCGTGATTGCCGAGAAATGAACTCGAAAAAATGAACACTTGAGGTGACACGTGACACCCTATGAACACTTGGTCAAAATGATACAGTAGTACAGTGCCGAGAGTTGATCGGTGGCGATGAGAAACACGCATCAAGTCACATAACCCGTCCACCCGTCGACGGGCGGAGACGGGCCACCCGTCAACGGGTTTACCCCGTCAAGCACCCGGCCGTCTGGAACTAGATGCTAGACTGCTAACGGACGGGTCCCGTCCCGTCCGGCCGGCCCGTCAACCCGTCACCCCTGACGGGCGGCCCAGAGCCCTAAATATTTGTACGAACAAATAGAGACTGATGCCCAACCCCCGAAAGAACAAACACAAATTGGACCTCATCTCATCTATATCGCAGAACGGCCTCTCACGGCCTCTATATATTGGTGCTTGAGGAGGACTTCGCTTAAGGACTGGTGTTGTTTGAGCACAGGAAGCTACACCACGACGTCGTCACAAGCCGAGGGATCTTTATTTGTTCGTACAAATACTGAATCAAAATCCGAACTGAACCCGTTCGGATTTTAGAATTGAGCACCCCTACAATGTCTCAGTGCTTTTTTTTCCTTCTTTTTCTTCTCATCTTTGCCGCAAAACTCAGCCTCTGCGGTTGAGGCTCCCTGTCACTTAGACTGGGGTTCATATGCTGTTCAAGTTGGTGAGAAAATACACGGAACTATGTTTTTGAAAACGGCGTGAAGTATTTTTTTCTTACCCGTTCGAAGAATATATTTTTCGTCGGACAGGAATTTATTTTCCCTGTTGAGCAAACCAATCTGAGGTATTTTGGGGTTGAAAAGGGACCCCGAAGGCCTCACACGACGTCCCCGATGGGTCTCCGCTGTTGCCGGACTCGCCGATGCAGTTGTTCAATGGGGACGGGCACCAAGAACGGCGGGACACGTGTTCCGCAAAAACCTGCTGGGTCAATTGCTTCGACTAACGGCGGGATTCAACCGCTGTTTGACGCTGTTGCGCACCAGGTTGTTTGGTGCTGCTTGGCAGCGGCTTCTTTTCGTCTCTGCTTCTTCTCTCCGCGTCGACTCGTCTACCACACCGCTTCTCGATCTGTGCCGACTCCATGCAAGCCACCCAACAGCTGCCTAGCCCTCTATCTGCACTCCCCGGCCCGGTCCTCCCACCCGCATCCGCCGATGGATTTCGCTGAATCCTTGTACCAATAACTGCGAAAACGGGCGCTCCTGGACTTAGCGTGTGCGTTCGATGGCACCGCCACCCGCAGCGAGGAGCGGAGGGTTTGCACGTGCACACTCTCCGCTTTTTCCCCTTTACTCGCCGCTGGCGGGACTTTTGGCGGACTTTGGGCCCACGTCCTCGTCCTCGCGCTCTTGTCCCCACGTCGGCTGGCCTTCCCACGCCCTCGTCGCCACTAATCGGCGGGCGCACATTTATTCCTGGTGCGTGATAATGTTTTATTATCTCTTTCATTTTCACTCACCACTCCACATAGCGTCCGTGACCGACCGCCAGTACCTAACGCGCCGGCAGCCGACCACGCAAACTAACGACACTACCGTTTCTCCTCACCGGTGCATCTTCGCCGCTCCTCTTTTTTTTTCTTACTCGCTTAATCAATGAATTTCATAGCGCATCGACCGCTCGTTCCTTTTACAGCGTACGCCGCGGCCCAGCTCGCCCGCCCATGCAGGTCCTCGATGCGCGCAGCCACCGCAGGCTCCTCCTCGACCCCATCGCCTTCACCGCACCTTGAGCCCGTGCGGCGATGTGTTGATCCAAGTAAGCTTGTCTTCGGTGTTCTACCTCTTTGTCTTTGACGACCCTTTCTTCTCTCTGCAGCGTACATCCTACCGGCGGGTCTCGTCTCCGATACACACCACCACCCACTCCATGTATGTGCATATTCTTTTTACCGTGCCCTACTCACCTCATCGTTCGCTGCTAGGAGTCTCCCCTACCGGGTCGCCTTTGATCTGAGTATGTTTGTGATGTCTGGTAAGTACTATCTTCCTCAAGTCATGCTGCCCGCGCGCTGAGTTCGAAACACACCAGATTATTAGCTACCGTAGTATTATCATGTATTTATCTAGGTCCCAATACATACACGGGAACTAAACAATTCCCCTATGTTCGTTTTCCGCGTCCGTGAATCAGAACATAGGGGAATTGTTTAGTCGCCTTACACTGCTTTCCTGCTGTGCTAATCTAAGCGATCGCGCACGCGGGATTTGTCCCTCCTCATGTCGAGTCCTCGCCCTCCACGCATTGTTGACGAGGTAGACGAAGATGACCTCCGCCCCTCTGTGGCTGGAGTGGGTGCCGAGATGGATGGGAATACATATTTTGTCAATCCAGGGTCAGTGAATCCCAGCAAGACGAAGGCTACAGTGCGCACGCGTCGGCCCTCTGAGCCTCCTAGCTCCCCGCAACAACAGTCAGTTCCCCAAACCAGCGCGGAAGTAAAGGCAAGTGCAGTGCCCAACACACGGTCTGCGGCACCCCAGGTATTGAGTCCCGAAGGTATGTTTCTTCCATCTGTCGTGATATTCGTGCTCAGTCCATTATAGGTCGCCGCCCGGTTATAGTAGTGCACAATCCGTACCCAGTCCAAGAGCCCGACGAGATGGCAGAACATAGATTCATAGGTATAATTTCTTTAACACCTCATTCCCCGATGCATCTCTAAAAACTATCACAGTGGGCCATTCCTATGTACCCGGCCCATCCAACGGCGCCACCTTCGTGCCAGGTATGCCCTACCTCCCCGTGCTTCTGAAACCGAATTCATCTGTTGCAGAGCTGTACGGACGACCTGTGCATGTCGTCACCGAGAAACCTCTGCTCATGAGCGAGGAATTTATGTGGGGGGAGGATGTCATGTCCCAGGCTCCGCGCCCGGCTGCTTGTCTTGACCCAGCACCCGCCGCCGACCCGCCCCATCCTTATACATACCCCAAGGCGGATCCGTACACATGCAATGAAACTGTGGACAAGCGCTGGGCGAGAGGCTACTGCTATACAACATTGTTTACCCCATCTGAGAAAGGCTTGCTCCGTGAGCGGCTCCTCAAGACCAAGACTCCCCCGCTCCTCCCGCGCATTCACGAGGGGAAACTTGTAATCGACCCGATTGCTGGAATGATTCAGATGCCGGGAAGCGTCCGTTTGTCCAGCACACCAAGGACCACCCAGACGAGGCAGTGACGCTGGCCTGCGCCCACAGTCTCGCTTCTATTCGCTCCGTCTACCCTGGCATTGCCGACGAGGTTGAGAATCTCTCCCTCCAGCTACGGGATGCTACGTTTGGGAGGGAGGCAGAGAACGGGGAGCTGCCCATGATTCCCATCTATGCGATCCCTGGGCTGAACTGCAATGCGCGGTCTGTCGACGCGAGAAAGCTCCCTCCTGGGTCTCTTGACGGCTCGTATAATCTTGCATCTATGAGAGGCAAGGGCGAGGGCACGGGAGTCACCATGCCCGCCATTCAGGCCTCCACCCCCGAAGCAACTGAGCGTATAACACTTGTTCTTCGTCTTCTCCACGCTATCCAGCGCCTCATTCTTCTGCGCTCGATCTCAAAGTTCGAGTACGATGTAACTGAGGCCCACTCGAAGCTCAACAATGTTGTTTCCTTCGATGGCCTCGAGCCAAATGGCACCAGTTGCCAAATGAACGTCTCCTCCGCTGGCTACGATCTCACCCACTTCATCGGCGATCATCAAGGTTCTTGGCATACAGATATTGGAGACGACTGGACTCGGTGGACGACGGTGACGATGCTCCTGAAGCTACCCAAGGGTGTGTTTCTTTTATTATTCGGTCGATCTATTGGTTGACTCTAGAAACAGGCAGTGATCCAGGCGCTTTCTGCCTGGCACGCTGTGGCCTCTATGTCCGTGAAATGGATGCATGGATAGTCTTTCTGGTGTTCAGAGGGAACGACCCCCACCCAGGCTTCTCTCCAACAATGCCACCAATCCTTCAATCCGAAGTTAATGACCTTCTGAGGGCCCCAGGGGTTATCCGCGTCGTCTACGTGAACTATCCCAGGCGCGTTGCAACAACTCGCAGTGGGTCAATGTCCATGACTCCCACCACAAACTTCGGCAACTATGGCAGCACCTCTGCGGTGAAAGCTGAGCAGCGTCACTACAGCGATGCCACCAGCACCCCTATCTTCTCTAGTGTCCGGGTTCAGGCAAACTGGCTGGCCCGTGAAGCCGTGCAGAACTTTCAAAATGCTCTCGCCTGGTCTGGCCTGAAGCTCAATGTCGGCATGACCAAGCTATTGACCAGCATGAGTTATAACGATCCAGAGCTTGGCGAAACACATGTTGAGGCCCCGGTCTTCGACCTGGAGCTGCATAAAGATCAGATGAGCCGTTGGTGGCACTTCTACGAATGGCACAAAGACCTCTGCAAGAAGTATCTTATCCTGATCACCAAGGATGAGTTCCGAATGGTACAAAAGCAGCTAGCCTCGTACATGGCAGACGCTCCCGCTATCCCATATACCCAGCTTGATCGTGCCGCTGTCAGTGCCCCTTCTCCCAACGAATTGCTGGCCGACCCAGGTCAGGCGCCGGAACACATTGTGGACGCTGTTCTCGACAGAAGAATAGTTGAGGGTGTGGTATGTGTTTGTCTGTGGAATGTAGTCTTTGTCTAACACTACTACTAGACACGGTGGACACTGAAGCTTGATGGTCAGAAGGAACCATCCATAATCGCCGGTTTACCTTCTTGGTACGGGTACATTTATCACAAAAGACAGAAAATCTAATGAGGTGAATTGTAACAGGGCTCAGCATCCGCTCAATGCACCAAAATTTGCCCAGTTCGTTGCCGCAAGCCAGATATCCGGTGTAAACTCCGTCCATAGGCATACAATTATTGATGAAGATGTCGACATGCCAGATGTGTCGAGCTCATCGGTTGCGCCCGCAGCGGGTGCCGAACCCAAGTACCCGCCTATTGCTGTTCTCGGGGATGATGATGTGGAGTGCACCATCGCTCCTCATCTTGTTCAGCAGCGGCCGGCAGCGGTGACACGTCTAGAGGAAGTTATTACTACCTCTACACAATCCTCTGCGAGCAGCGGCAAAGCTGGCGGGAGCTCCATTCAAGCAACTGCTCGCCGATCTGGAAGGGCAGCTGTGCAGAAGGAGTCCGTGCTCGATCTGGACGTGGAGAGTACGTTGTGGACGCGATCATGCAGATCGATTTGACTGGGGTATGTTTTTTAAACTTAGGAGTCTTCTGAACTGACGGGATGTAGGTGGAGCCACTCTGGTGCGTTCGGTGGGAAGGATTTGATTCAGACGACGACACTTGGGAAAACCTGACAGTGCTTGCGTACGTATCTTGTTATCTCTTTTTTCCCCTGAACACTCATCTTTCTGAAGTGGTGCCCAGGAGCTTCTGAATGAATTCAGTAAGTCTATCAGCTATGAGATGCCCACCTTGCATACTCTTCTGCCATCCTCGAGATTCTCGTCGGTCGAATCGGAGTTCCGGCCCGAACCGGCAAGGAAGAAGCGCGCTCTTCCTCCCGACTCTGAGGTGGAGGAGGAACCACAGGAGGACGAGCTCAAGGACCTCGAAGAGACACTGGACATAGAGAGTGCCTCGATGGCAGATCTTGACAAGCTCTTCGACGGGGATTATCGCCGACTAGAGGCCAAAGCTCTGGCCACCACGGAAGAGAGTCTTCATCGCAGAAAAAATTACTACGGCCCTAGCACTACGAGCAGCATGGTTGAGACTCTGGTCGCCCAGAACGAGTACCAGACGCAGTTTAACGACTACATGATGTTCGTTCCCAAATCTGCCCAGCAGACTCCGCAGTGGACCCAGCACAGTGCCGTTCTATCTCTCAACCGGATCATCCAGGCCACTGCAGTTCTCCCCGAGCTTGCCACTGACGTCGCCAAGACATCTATTCTTGACCGGTCGTTGCGCTGGGAGATGGCTCGGTCCAATATGCTGCTTTATGGCTGGTATCGGGACACAGGGGCACTCTTAGCACGCACCCTTGTGGATGTGCACCGAAAGGGCGGGTTCCCTGGTCTCGATAAGGCCCATCCTCTTTTTTCCCGCTTTGTCCACCACATATTCTCCTACGTCCTCGCTCAATCGGAGGATCGAAAGGCCACTAAAAAACTACGGCAGCAGAACCCGGATGCACCACAACGCAAGAGGAAAGCACCAGAACCCTTACACCCTCCCTTATCCTTCGAAGTCAATGCTTCAGAGCTTGGTTCCCTCCCGTATGACTTGTATGGATTACGAGAAGCGTCGAAGAAGACACGAGTCCCACTCTGCCTACCAGCCAAACACATGGCATTGGACACTCTCGAAGCGCTCTACAAGTGTACAGAGAACCTCATCCAGGACGTATGGTCCAACGAGCTCATTCTTCCGCCTGTCGTTTTAATGGATAAGGCTCTTGCCATCGGGAAACGCAATCACGACAACACTGCCCTCGTTCGTGATCACACTATTGCTTGAGGAGCGGTTCTGCAGTGCATTGTTGACGCCTGTGGCGGGGATGAGTCCATTCTTGCCTCGTCAGACATGGAAAATCTGCTTGGCAGCCCGGCTAAGATCTTTCCTGAGCGCATCCAGAAGGAGTCCAAGTTCGCCGCTGCAGTTCTCAAAAACCCGGAGAAAACCTTGGCGCCCCTGACAGAGTGGCTTGCCGCTCGTCTTGGCTCTTCACCCCACATTCTTGATTATGCTGCACGCACTGCTCGCATCGTTCACAGAGGCCTCCTTGAACTGCATTATGGGATCTCTCTTCGGGATGAGCACTTCCTCAATCCGGACATGCTATATGACGAGTTGGAGGAGGTCCCATTTATTGCTCCCGCTCTCAACCGTCAGTCCAGCCGAAAGAGGAACGAGTACTATCTCCCACCCACACCAGACTCTCTTCTGCCTGACCCCAACGCTCCGTACTTTGGCGCCATTGGTCTCCTTCTGCACGAGCGCTTGAACGAGATGCGAGGGTTTTCGGCTGGGGATCCTGTCTTGCGAAACATTCTGCAAGGGAGACATCCCACCCAGGGCTAGTGATGTTCCGGCCTCAGCTTGGCCTGAAAGCCGGGGCTTTGGCCCGCTTTTGGCGGCTTGGGCTTCCAAAAATTCCACGCCGGGCCGCCCCCCTCAGGCCCGGCCTGGCTTGGCCTGGCTTTGGCTTAAGCCGGGGCTTTGGCTGAAATTTTCCAAGCTGCTATTCAGTCAGTAATAGTAATTTGAGTATAGTTATATGGGCTTACAACAGTCCTTGGGTGATAAGTCTATGCTTTTAGTTACATTTTAACCGCTCCTGGAAGTCTGTGGCCGACGCGAAAGTTTTGATGTTACCATCATTTGAACTGTTGAATCCGTTTATCAACTTTGTGAGGGAGCCAAGTTCGAAATTGGACAATATTCAACACCAGCCACAACAAATTACCATTATGAGTGATCTTGAGTTGTTCAAATCGCTCTTGGACTGACCTATGAAAGCTGGAATTTTTCAGGCCCGGCTTCGGCTTGAAGAAACGGCAGGCCGGGCCACAGGCCCCCTCAGGCCGACATTTGGGCCGGCTTTGGCCCGGCTTGCAGGCCGAGAAAGCCCCGGCTTTTTGGCCTGAGGCCGAAGCCGGAACATCACTACCCAGGGCCGCGAGCAGTTTGATCGCGACCAAACCGACCCTGCTCGCCAGTATTCGGAATACGCTAAACTGATTTCCAAAGCGCTTCCTGGAGCCAAACTCACAGGCCATCTTGGGATCTCGCGGCTCCTAGCATACATGGGTACCAGTCAGGGCAATCACTGCGTTAGGCGGCCGCGTCGGCAGATGTTGCCGACATCTGACGACCCTATGCCGATTATCGTAGGCATCGACAAAGGCTGTGCCGATCAGCGTCGGCAGACTGCATCTCACATGATCGACACAGGTCGTCAGACGTCGGCACCTGTGCCGACGCAGCGGCTTAACGCAGTGAATAAGACCAGGGAGTTTGTCAAGTCCGGAGACGGAGACAGAATGCTCTTTGACGATCTCGCCAGCTGTGTGTCGCACTTCCGCGATACTGAAGTTGAGAATATGTCTCTATTGACCGACTTTCGTACCAAGCAAACTTCTCGTGCCGCGCATCTTCCTGGATTCAAGCGCACTTATAATGCTTGCATTTGGGGCCAAGCCAGTAACCACATGCTTCTTCAACCGACAATCGGGAAACCAGTGCATAAGCGGCGCTGCACCATTGACGAGAAATTTACTCCGTACTTCACTTCGGATATCCAGAGCAAATGGGTCTCCTTCCTTGGTGATATGTTTGGTCAGGATCCTGCAACGTACCAGGGAACAAAGCCGACATGGGCTGACGGTCTCAAATTCATCTTAGATCTGAGAGTTGTTGGCTTCCAGAGCGGGCTTACCCCTCTCCAATTCGCCAATAACCTTGTCTTCCTGGGAATCTGTCAAGCCCCGAATCCGCATGAGGTCGCCGACTGGATTGCAAGCAATAAGAGCCTTGGTGCCTACAATGGTCTTGTGAAGCTTGGATTTGTCTTGACCGGCTATTCCTCCATCATCGCCGCATACATGATTGTCTTCCAGCACCTGGACACATACCTCAGTGGCGCAGACAAAGCAGCGCTTGGATTCAGTGCTCTCTTTGTTGAGCACTTGCTATGCAAGGTTGGGCGATGGGAGTATCGTCTACGCCTGCAGAGACTCGACTTTAACCGAATGGCCGCACATGCAGTCCAATCTCAGGCCTCCGGTGGCGGATGGGTCTCAGGGGCCAATCTATCTCCTCAAAACTACCTTCTATTCCCTCTTCCTCTGACTCTGGATCACACCACGCTTGCAGCGACAATCAAGTCACATTTGGTGAGTTTGTCACATTGCCTAGGACTTGCATTCTAATTCTCGTCCCAGGCTCTCGAATAAGCCTTTCACATACTCGTCGTCTACACTACTCTTGTCTTGGCTGCACATTATTTTAGCTCTTTATGCTTGTACTTGTCCTCGGCTCTTTCGTACCTAATTTTGTTTTATGCTCTTCCTTCAATTCATTTTTTCCCTTTGTGGACCCGCGCGTATCTTACTGAAGAGCAGTTTATTTGTGTAAACACGCTAAGGATGTATATAAGCAGTATGTATGTATAAGAATGGTTGTACTGATACGAAAATTATTGCAGGAATCAGAAAGACATTAAAAACGAATATAAGAGCGAGCGGTAACTGGCGGAAGTGTTGTATGGGATTTAACAGCGGCAACTGAGTAAGCAGTAAGTAAGGAAGTATATACGGGCAGAGATTAAAGAGCGGCAGTGGCAAAAGATTAGTAGAACTTGGGGATGGCCCTGGGACCCGGCCCGTATGTGTACTCCACCGGGTCAGAGGATGAAGGGTCAATTGCTAGCTGGTGGGAGGGAGTAGTAGTAGCCGTTTTGGCGAACATAAAGGAGGGGATGTTGGGCGATGGGGAACGAGAGCCGCCGCCGGTGAGATCAATGGGTTCTGTAGAAGTATTTGCAACCCGGGATGGTCCCGCGATGGCACTGGGAAGGCGGGAAGGTCCAGCGACTGGAGGAGAAGATGCTGGGTATGAATAAGTATTCTACCTTTCAACAGAGAATTGTAACGCACCAGAAATCTCCTGCGCAATAGAGTCCTTGAATATTGTAGGCAGGGTGACGTCTATATTATTGTTGCGGGTCACTGCCAGTGTAGTCTGTTAGTTACCACGGTCAGTTACCCGGTGGCCTGCGTTATTATGTAACGATCACAGATGCACATGCAAACAAGCCTTTAGCGAGACACATCTTGACGTGTTTCTTGGGTTCCCCTGCCCGTAAAAGCCTCCAGAACCAATTCAGGCCACTATCGGCACCAATTACGGTGAATCTGGCCCTTCCCCCCCCCCCCCCCCCGAAGCATAGTTTCGAGGAAGTGGACCCAAAATAGAACAAAATCGGGAACAGATGTTCATCCCAGGAATGTGTCGATCAGGAAAATTTAGAAAAGCTTCCCAAACTCGTTATATTCAATTAAAAGCAGAACACCGGCTTCGTTGCACATTTAAACATGGTGGTCATCTCAAAACGCGTCCAAGTTGCGTTGATAAATATCACACGTGATGTTCTAAAGCGGATGATTTGTAATAACACAGGCCACCGGGTAAGTTACGCGGTAACCAACAGACTCTATCAAGCGAGGTACGAGCTAAGTACTGATAGAGCATCTGTTGAGAGAGACTACTGCCAGTGCGGTTGTCAGCTATGTCTTGGATGATATGTATTGGTCACTTACCGCGACGCTTGGCCTTCACCTCGGTCTTGAACGAGACCTCGTCGTCCAAGAGATCATCGCTGTCATCGAAGGCAACACTGCTGCGACGTTTGCGGCCTTTCCCCTGTTGTTTGGTGGGCTTGGGCGTGTCTGGAAGTGGTAAATTGACGAGGTAGGCACAAGATTTGGACAGTGCTTACCTCCAGCGTTCTCCGAGCCCGACTCGCCTTCTGCAGAATCCGACTCTGGCATGAATGCCAGCATCTCGGTCTTCTTCCAACTGTTCTTCTCGTTGACAGGAATCGGTGAACGCCAGGCTGGGCTTGGTATGAGAGATCTCAATCGCTTTGCGACAAAGAAACCATACATATGAAGATGAAGCGCTCGCCGGGAGTCGCATTCTTGCCGCGGTGGGTAAACAAGTCGATGCCCGCAGGATGGACGACTTGAACAATCTCAAGGTGTTGCTTGACCCGTGTCAGGAGGACCCAAGGTGGAGCCTGCAAATCCAAGCCGGCCACGGCGTTGGTAAAGACCGTCGGTCCAAGATGTTCGAAGTAAGCCATAGGTCCGGGGAGGGCCTCGGAGAGCAGGTCAACGATATCCTCATGAGTAGCAGACAAGGAAATCTCAAATCGCCCGTCTTTACGTACGGCGAGGCCGAGGTTGATAAGTGTTTGGATGAGCGCCAAGTTGGGTATGTGATCATCCACTGGTTGCAATGTCTTGTCCTACCAATACTCATTAGCTCTGAAGATACAGTGCTCAGGATTTGGATGCTTACAACTCTCGTGTTAACCCGTTGGCCAGGATAACAAAACCATCAATAATGAAGGTGGCGGCCGAGGCGGGCTCTGTCTTCTCCACTGGGGCTTTCGCTTTCTTGACTATGTGCCCTTTGCTGGAAGGCTAAAATTGCTCATTATCATGCAAGTATGGCTGCAACAGCAGTCAACATACCTTTGGCAGTTTCAGTTTCAAGCCAGTCTTCGGTCGCATCCCATCCAATGACTCGCGTTTTGCCTGGTTAATCTTGGACAACATACTACTGTCGGCCTCATGCTCAGCTTTGACCTTGGACACGATGGAAGCAACGGTTTCGTCAACCTGTGGATGCTGCTTCTTCAGATGCATGCATCTTCGACAGACTTTCGGCTGGGAGGACTTGGGAGCGAAGGACTCGCAATCACACTCGTCCCCGTCCGAGTCCTCGGCTTGGCATGGGCGCGCAGCACTAGACATTTTTTTGGCGGAGAAGAGGGTGCGTGAAAAAATGGGAAACACACGAAGGTGACCGAACCTTTGTCACATTTTATAGGACCGACTGACCGACCCCATCACGCCTTGCCAGTTTCAGCACTTAGCCGATATGGTACCAGTTTCGTAGCCAAGAGTTATGCAAATATTCTCTACCAATTATGATTCTAAGGTGTCTACTCCGAATCCGAGTCCAAGCCTTCAAGCGCATATGTAAGCTCATTCAGTGTCGCAAGAGCTCTTCCCCACCGCTCTGCGCGTGGACGCCAAAGCCGATCCGGTAGTGCAACCCGCAGCTCTTTGCTTCCTTTGCGTCCAGATTTGAGGATTTCAAATGCCGGATAAGTACCGCCCTCCCATTCCTCGGGGAGGAGGCCGTAACCTGGGGGTAAAATGTGGAGGCGGTGTGCTTCGGCAAGCGCAGTGTCGAAAACATGAAGCGCCTCATCTGAAAATGGATTATCATGCTTCGGGATGGGAACTGGCTTGTGGTGGAAGTGATGCGCATTGGCGGTTTCAATACCCTCAATCATGTCTTCCCAGCCCTCCTCGTCAAGATTCAGCTCAGGATCGAGAACAGTGGGTACGTCTTCATCGTCTAACTGGCCTGCTCCAGTCTCTCCTGGAGCGCGTTGCATCACTACACGTGGGTTCCATAGAGCTCAGCGATAACATCGGGGTGTACGCCGGCACGTCGTCCAGGTATACACCCTTTTCCAGCTGCCCAAGAAGGAACATATCCTGTCGAAGAAATCAGCTGCATTCCAGTGCGTCCCTGAAAGCTCACATTGGGACTCTGATCGTGTCCCGCACCCGAAATAGGATGCGCGTTCCACTGGGCTTGGAATTCAGCGCAGTCGTGATTGATCTCATCGAGAAAAAGACGATGAAGGAGCCACAAATGATTAGGGTTTGTACGATCGAGACCATGGAGAGCCTCCAGGCGATAGAAGAAGGCACGCCACCGGCGAGCAAACTGGGAGCCCACTTCTACCCAGAGACGCTCTATACGAGTGTTGTGGGTAGATCTAGAAGACGATTGAGTACAACACCTTATCTTTAAATGTGTAACTCACGATCCCCAGATGAAGGAGGCACGATTGAGGCCTCACTTCGAGATCATGTAGATAGAGACTGCTTTATTTTCGGCTCCACGATCGCCACACATGCGGGAAGGTAGTCCAAAGGTGTTGACGGCATCAAGGAAGACGCTAAGCACGGTGGCGGCCTTGTTGTTGGTGCTGGTGCGGAGCCCCGTAACCTGAATGGAGAGGCGCTCAGCGAACAATCTTTGGAAAGTACGAGGCTCTCACCATCCGTGAATACCCATCGACAAAGCCATGGATAACAAATCCCCATAAAATCAGCTTATGATGTCCATCGACGTGCCAGACAGCGTTAGGACGTGACACCTTGTAAGTCCTTCGCCGCACAGTGGTTCGCTGATGAAGAGTCCGGCCCAAGCCATCCACCCGTCGAATGGAGGCAAATATGCGCCGCTTTTGGATCTTCAGGCCATGTTGGCGAAGGAAGCAATCAGGTATCGAATGCCTGAGTCTGGCTTGGTCGTCCGAAAGCCTTTGACAAGCTCGTCAAGATCTGATTTGCGAAGAGCAGTGAAGGCATGGGAGACGCCCGCCTCCCTGAGCCTTTTGGACAATGTGTGTCGATCAATTCCGAGTGCTTTAGCTAGGGTCGAGATGGAGATTCCACGACGTCCTGATATAGCCTCTTGCAGAAAATCCAGGTCGATTTCTTTTCGTAGACGGCCGCGTTTACCAGACTTGAAAGAAGTAACTGGATTCACGTTGCCAATGGTGGAGTCCTCCCTGGCAAGGTGGGTTAAAATCTGCTCAGAAATATGAGCTGGAAACCACTAACTGTGCAGACGACGAGTCGCTGGCCGAAACGAGTTGTACGACCAGTTCAGCTGAGAGCCTGGCACACGAGTGAATCCAGGGAACCGGGAACTGCTCTTGGTTGGCATAGAGCTCCATTTCAGCCAGCAGTGGGATCACATCCCCGGTCACGACCTCTGCATGGTACCGCAGTCGAGTCGAATCTGCCTCTTGGGACAGAACATGAGCGGCGAGATTGAATGCGGCCGATATAATCTGATAGGCATGTGCCACATTGGCAGACCATGGAAGTCCCTCAGGATGCACTGGGAGGGCGGGAAGCGGCATGGTGGATGAGTGGCGAATAATTCCCTCGCTTGCAGGTGATGGAAAATCTCAAGTGACACGTTGACTCCAACCACCACCATCCAAAATGGAGACCGAGCCGCCCGTCTACACTCGGCACCCAAAGTACTGGGAGGAGGAAACGCGTACCTTTGTCTATGCAGTAAGCTATCGTTTTTTATATTTATATTTGAAGTCTGAATCGCTGTGATACCCAGGTTGAGAGCACACTCTACCATCTTCCACTCGCCATCCTGACTAGGATGTCGCTGCCACTGACCGCCATTTTCGGTATCCCGCCCTCTGATCCCGGGGTCGACAAGAACGGCAAGCCCTTGCCTGCGGAAGGGACTGAAAAGCGCCCAATTGTCATCCCTGGGGTCACCGTTCGGCAGATGGATGACTTCCTGTCGTATTTCTTTCGATCGTATGTGACTTGTGTCTTCCAGGCGAGTTGATGCTCACTGGTATCAGTGCAGAGCAGCTCAGTCCGGAACGCACCGAGGAGGTGGCCATGAATCTTCTGACCGTCGGCAGCCTCTGGGATATCGACGAGGCCAGGGCCCATGGCAAATCACTGCTCGAAGGTTTGCCGCTGTCCAACGTTCGCATACTCAAGCTGGTGCAGCAGTTCGGAATTCATGAATGGGTTGCGAAGCCTGTCAAGGAACTGATTCCTTTGGCCGGAAAGCTTGATGGGTGGGACACCCTCAGCCTCGGTCCGACCACCTTGTGCATCCTGTACACCGCCAAATCCTTGATTGACCGGGAGCGTCTGTCTGTCGCGTACTCTCCGCCAAAGCTGCCGGAGTCGGACAAGCTGGACTACGGGACTTGTTGGAACGACAAGAGCTGGGAGCAGGTCTGGAAGGAAAACTGGTGGCCGCTTGTGGGGAGGAAGATTCTTCACCCGGACAAGCCAATGAAGCTCAGTGAGCTCGCACACCATGTCCGCAACCTCTCGTTGCCGGGAATGACGTTCAAGTGTCATGAAGATGCGGTTACGGCGTTGGCGATCAACACTTGGGAGTTTGATGGGGTGGTGGAGGGTGCAGTGAAGGGAATTCTCGACTACCACAAGGCTTGTCGCTTGACTTAGAACACACTACCGTATATCAGCCCAAAGTTAGCTGTTCCATCATCCTCTCCTTCATAAACCTTTCCTGTCACTTCTCCGTATTCGAGTACTCGAGCATTTGATTTTACTGTCGCAAGACTTGATAACATTGAGATCTTGCAACAAGTACGGGGAGAAAAGGTCCTGCCAATCAGTGGTAAACAGCCTGGCGGTCAACAACACCACACCGAAATCGCCCGCTATGATGCGGGGCTAGTCGGGGCATCAGGTAATGTACCTGACACTCATGAGAAATACATAGTTCCTGGTTGCGAACACCTGAAAAAAAGTTTTCCTGTCGGAAGAAAATATTTTTTTGGGTGGTGAAAAAAAGTTTTTTGGCCATATCCAAACACATAGTTCTGTGTATTTTTTCACCAACTTGAACAGCATAGGTTCACGATATCAATTCAAGTGGTTCAGCAGTCAGAAATCACCCAGAGAGCTGGGGCAGTTCAGGAAAGTGAACATGATTGAGCTTCCAGGCAGGAAAAAAACCTGCAGCACAATGGGTGCGCTCTCACAACATATAATGGGACGAGCAAATGACTACAAGGGGGTAAAGTTCTGTGAAAAAGTGAACCGGACCCGGTTTTTCAAATTAAGCCGAGGTCGTTGAACCACCCTACCTCGTAAGCATAACCACGTCAGCACCCGGTCCCCATAAGGCAATTTGCCACGTGTTCGGCATCTTCCGCTGCACAAACATAGCATAAGTTAGCATAAGTACATGTTGCTGGGGCATAGAGAGGACAGAATGAGGGGGTTTACCAGTCAACTCTGCTGTTGTCCTTATTGTGAGACGTGGGCTGCAGATCCAGTCACCAGATGAGTTCCTGATCAAAAACCTTTGAGTACAGTGTATGTATTGTTCAAGCATCACAACACAATTAAATGTGGTAAGGACCATGTAGATATCAACGGGCAGACATAGAACTGGTAAGGGGACCCCTCATGCCTCACGATTTCCGCTTACACTTACAGCGGCCATTTTTACATCACCGAACTCCGATTCCGACACTCGGCCATCAAATTTCCCACGGATTCAACATTTTGAGCTCCCTAGGGTGAAAGCAATGTGTGTGGCACTTGAAACGGAGTTAAAACGCTCAAGACTTCCCCGTTAGACAGTTTCTCGGCCAAAATAAATGACTCCCAGTTTATTTTTTCGGCCTGGCGGCCGAACCACCCTCCCTGGTCCGGGTCCGGCATTCACGGCCCGCCAACCCCTTGAATAACTAACTATACACGGGGGGTCTCTTGTTCGAACCAAGGGCAGGTCATGTCATGCTACAATGCAACCCTTTTTCCTTCTGTGTGTGCTCCCATGCAAGTAACTTAGTAAGTAACTTAGCAGGTAGGTAGGTAGAAACAAACTAAACTATTTACACGTGGACCGGAGTGCGGGAAATTTTGATCACTGGGGTTCATTTTGCTGACGGTGTCTGCATTTCCACTCAACGTGGTTTTTTGGGTCGAGTGATGTGCGGGCACAGAGGATACAAAGGATGGAGGATGCTGAGAGGATGAAAGAGAGAGAAGACCTACGACGCATCGGGCGCGAGTACATACAAGATTAGTAGCATTAGGCATTCGGGGTCTGGCCGAACACCTATTGATGGGAGCGAACACCTATTCCCAGTCGTGAATTTGATGGCCCATCAATCCTGCTGTATTCTGGCAGTTTTGCACAAGTCCCTTCGTGTTTTTTTCATATATTCCTCACCCTGACACTAACTACTAACCCTAACTCCTAACCAAAACCCTAACCACTAATCACTGACCTCTAACCTCTAACCTCTAACCAAAACCCTAACTGCTAACCAAAACCACCTAACCCGAACCTAGCCGGCCGTATTCGGCAATTTGCCGAGCACGATCCGCGTCATTGATGGATAGGGCATTTCGTTGGCCATCAATAGGCGTTCGGGCGGTTTTAGTTCGAACACCTACTTTTTTTGATTGCTACTAAAGTTGGTTCGTTGCCTCAAATTCGGGTGCACCCCCTCACAAATATTTTCGAAAACACGTAGAAAATTGTGTAGAGGGTTCGTTGTTTCGAATCAAGGCCAGGTCATGGGTTCGGGTGCAAAAATGAATCAGTTTTTGGCCTTAAAAACTCAATTCAGGTGAGAGAAATTAGAGTGTCAAAGAAGGTGGATTAAATTGAGGCCTTGATCTTGATAGGGAGGGGAAAACCTGCGGCCGCTTGGGTGCCACCCCTTCGAAAAATACAGGAAGGTACCAACGAAAATATGAAATGGCAGGGGGTTTCCTTGTTCGAATCAAGGGCAAGGCCCCATGAAGCTCCCCGGCGTCCCACCACATTCTTTTTTCATCCCTTCGAATCGTTTCTTGTTTCTAAGTCGGATGGAAATGAAGCCTTAGCCCAGCAAAACCAAGTGATTGGATTTCTCGGACGGGGGAGGAAGACCTGCGGCACAATCGGAGTGCACCCTCACAACTTGATATGGATGTCGTAAAAACTGTGTAAAGGGTCCCTCGTTCGAACCAAGGGCAAGTCATAGCTGGGAAACGCAGCTTAGTTTTGTCTCGTCATTCACAGTGGGAGAAATCAACCCACCGAGGAAATAGATAAAGCTGGTCTGACTTTGGTCTGATTTTGTAGGGAGGAGGACCTGCGGCGCGTCGGGTGCACCCTCACTAATGAAAGAACTTTGCATATAGAGGGGGTACCTTGTTCGAACCAGGGGCAGGTCATGTTAACGTTGCAACATAATCAGTGCAACCTTTTTTTCCTTCTGTGCTTGTCTTGTCCTTCCTTTCCTTTCCATTCCTTTCCTTTCCACTGGTGCTTATTCATCTCCCACAGGACAGAACTTCCCATGAGTACCAGGTAGAAATAAACT